>SNQJ01S0027839.1:88055-99545 GCA_010110895.2 Picea sitchensis
CTTGTACTTGAACATTTAAGTGGGGTAAAAGGAGGTTGCCCCCTCGAAGAGGCTTATTATCTGAAATTATCTCTTTTTCAAGGCGTTGAGTACTTTTTCTGAGGTTTTTATATGCTATATTGATGTTTGGTTCTTAACATACCACCACCATATATTTTGGGAGTTTTGGGCCGTCCAGTTGGACAACCATCTAGATGGATCATATGTGATGTCCTTTGCGAATGCTAGAAGATTGTTCAAGTCGCTTTCGTGAACCACGTTTATGGATATTGCTTCCTCTTGCATATTGCGTCCATTCAAAACAACTTCACTAGAACTGAATCCACCCATCACATGCTCATGATACAAACCAGTTTCCACGTCGTAATATGTCTTCCCACTTGAGTCATCAATATTTTCTATAGCCATGATGGTGAAGCATATAAGCATCTTAAAAAGATCCATTTATCCCTCTCTACTCGAAAGCTTGTGAGTTTTGTTGTGACCTATGTTGACATATATATATAGATAGATTCAGACGCTCTCATACAAATTCACAGAACATACAAGGAGATGAATCAAGTCACAGAGAAGAGAAATTTCAATGAAATAACGTGGAAAATTAACCCAATTGACCGGAACATAAAGTTAAATGCAGTCGCCATCTTTGACGGTGCTCTGTCATCAAGAAGGTATGAAAGTGTCATCAATGACCTGGAAGATTTGAAAGGCAGTGAATAAAATGGGATCTGATTCTCACATAATATAATTTCAATTTGGTTAATGCATATCAATTCCTTCATGCTTTTTGGGGCAAAAACAAGGACAGAATAACAGTAGTAGAGAAGGAGAATAAAGTCATTGAAATTCATATCAATTTATTCTAGAAAAGTCATCGAATTGACTGGAACATAAATTTAAACTCATTTTCCATCTTTGATGGTGCTCCCCCATAAGGAGAGAAAAGTCATAAAGAAGGTATGGAAGGTGTCGTCAATGACCTGAAAGATTTGAAAGGCAGTAATTGGTGAAGAAAATGGGGTGCGATTCTTTGATAATATAATTAGAATTTGGTTAACGCATATCAATTCCTTCGTATTTTTTGGGCAAAAGAAACGACCGAATAATAGTAGAAGAGAAGGAGATGAATAAAGTCACAGAGAAGAGAAATTGCAAGGAAATAACGTGGAAAAAGTGAATCGGTCTTCCACAAAAGACGTATCGAGAGAGGAAAAGATTCAAAGAAACAAATTAAATTACATTCCATTTCATTGAATTTATTTTGTGGTAGCAAAACTTTCAGCAAATATCGATGTAGGATATAGTGTTAGTTTTATAACATATTATCGAAAAACCACTAGTTTAATTTATTTAATGACATAAATTTCATTTACAATTTCTTAGAAATTTTTTAGAACTTCTTAGAACAAATGAATGTGTTTTAACTTAATTATATATATTTTTTTCTCTGGCTCAAAATCACATTCATTGGTCCCTATTATGGGACTATATCAATGAGTTTGTTTTTGATGTGACATTAATTTGCCTTTCACCATAAACTTGTGTATGCAATGTAATGTTTAACATAGGAAAACAAATATATATTTTTGTATATAAAAAAAATATTGTGTTTCTCATTTCTAATTGGTTGATAGAATTGAAGTGTTATTGCTCCCTCCACGTCTTTCAATATGTAGAATTAATTACATAATCAATGGCTTTCACCAATCACCACATCTAAATATAAAAAGTTGTACTATGTATTTATTATTATGCATTATTATATTTATATTATATTTATTATTTATTATTATATTTATATATATTTATTATATTTATATTACATTTATGAATATTATAGTTCCATTCAACTTACTGTTCATTATACATTTTGAATAACAAACAACCATCAATTATTTTCTTTTAACAAAAAATATTCATTACTTGTGCATTTAGTTATATTAAGTTTCATTGTTCAACNTATAGTGTTAGTTTTATAACATATTATCGAAAAACCACTAGTTTAATTTATTTAATGACATAAATTTCATTTACAATTTCTTAGAAATTTTTTAGAACTTCTTAGAACAAATGAATGTGTTTTAACTTAATTATATATATTTTTTTCTCTGGCTCAAAATCACATTCATTGGTCCCTATTATGGGACTATATCAATGAGTTTGTTTTTGATGTGACATTAATTTGCCTTTCACCATAAACTTGTGTATGCAATGTAATGTTTAACATAGGAAAACAAATATATATTTTTGTATATAAAAAAAATATTGTGTTTCTCATTTCTAATTGGTTGATAGAATTGAAGTGTTATTGCTCCCTCCACGTCTTTCAATATGTAGAATTAATTACATAATCAATGGCTTTCACCAATCACCACATCTAAATATAAAAAGTTGTACTATGTATTTATTATTATGCATTATTATATTTATATTATATTTATTATTTATTATTATATTTATATATATTTATTATATTTATATTACATTTATGAATATTATAGTTCCATTCAACTTACTGTTCATTATACATTTTGAATAACAAACAACCATCAATTATTTTCTTTTAACAAAAAATATTCATTACTTGTGCATTTAGTTATATTAAGTTTCATTGTTCAACATGTATTTCCCACCTAACTCGGCAAGGACTGTGTTTCCAGGCAACCCTTGTTTATAATGGGCAATAGATGGTGGCATGGGATTGGATTTACTCCGAGCACTATAAAAGGATAGCCAATAAGATTTTAAAAAATGAATAATCAAATGTATTGATTATATATTAAGAGAAACAACTTCACACTGATAATGAAAGATGATTCTTTTCTTGGGTTGAATTGTAAAATCCATAAATTTAGTGATTCTTTATAATATTTATATACATTATGAGCGGGTTAATGGTTAAGAAGATGTGTTTTCTTTCAAGAGATCACATGGTTAAATTCCAAAGAAAGGGATCTCATACACTAATTTGGTGTTTGACTTGGCCATGACCTTAAAATTAAATTATTATTATTATTATAAAGAGATATTTTCCACTTTATATTCATAGTGGATTTACATTCAATTTTATCTGCACTATCTTTCATATAACTTACATACTTCTGTCATTGGTGAATGGTAATATCAAAAACTCTTTATTGTGAAAGGAATAATGATGTAATGTACGATGTGATTTGGTAATGTTATGAATGACATGAATGAACATTTCTATGTCTCGGTTGATAATGAAGAGAATGCTACTAACATGTATAATTCTAAAATCCTTTTTGATTTAAAAAATTAGAAATCTTATAGACAAGCCATTCTCAAAGTGTAATATTCCATATATAAAAAGGTATGCAGAACATAAATAAATAGCTAGAAATGGAAGATGAACAACAATATAACTAGAACAACACAACAATAATATAGAAATGATATCAGAATAACACCAAAATGAGCACTTGGATTACTAAGAGCAATATTCACTTGCCTCTTCGAGGGGGAAAACTATAGCAGAGCAGAGCTCTAGTACAATAATATCGAAGACAAAAGTTCGCATACCCTCGACTCATATTTATACTAAATATGCCTATCAGAAGAACCATCTAGAGGAAGATCCTTCTAGAAGCGAAAGCTTCGATTAGGTCTTCTTACATTGGACTTATTGTTCCTTATTGCTAGGCCTTATTAATATTGATATTTATTACATCATAATATATTATTCTACCTACGTGAGTGGTTAGGTCTCTAACATGTCCTCCCCATTAAAAACAACCTTGTCCTCAAGGTTTAAGATGTGGAAATTGTTGCAGAATGGTAATTGGTTCCCAAGTGGCATCTGTTGGGGTTGTATATTTCCACTGGAATAACACTTCCTTGATGGTTTACTGACGTAGACGATTCTCACGCTGGTCCGAAACAACTTGTGGATGTAGCCAAATGGAGACTTATTTGTCCCACTTGGGAAGGTTTGTTTGAGTTTGACACTTAGTTCCAATAACCTTCTTTAAGGAGGAAACGTGAAAAACAGGATGGATCTTAGAATGACTGGGTAAAGATAACTGATAGACCACCTATCCCAGATGCTTGATAATGGTATAAGGACCATAAAGTTGCTTGCTTGTAAGGTTGCAGTCGAAGAAACACTCGATCCCCTTCTGCAAATTGACATTCGGAGTGACCTTGATATGCTTGTTGCTTCATATGATTCTGGGCCATGAACAAATTCTGTTCGAGGGTATCGAGAATAGCCTCTTGAACTGTAATTTTTTTATGAATCGCCTGAACCTTCGAGACACCTAGAAAATATGAGACAACTGAAGGTAGATTTTGTCCATATACCACTTCAAAAGGACTGATGTGGGTAGTTGTATGGTACTAAGTGTTGTACCACCATTTAGCTAGTGGTAACCATTGAGCCCGCTGATTTTTACTTTCTAAGGAAAAACACCTCAAATATGTTTCCAAACACTTGTTGACAACTTCAGTTTCATCATCAGTCCAGGGATGATAAGTTGTGAGGAGATTAAAATGGCTACCTTGTAGCTTGAACAGTTCTTGCACAAAAATGAGCATACTTGAAAAGACGATCAACTACCACCATGATGACTGATTTATTGCCCGATTTAGGTAAGCCTACAATAAAATCCATAGAGATATCGCACCAAATAGCAGGTGGAATCGAAAGCGGTTGCAGTGTGCCAGGAGATTTGACTGTTTCTCCCTTTTTGCATTGACACACAACACATTCAGCCACAAAATTATGAACGTCCTGCTTCATACCATCCCATAAAAAGAACGTTTGACCCTATCATAGTTTTTGGTAAACCCGAAGTGTCGAACTGTGGGTGTAGCATGAACCTCAGAAAGTGCCATGGATTTAAGTTTTGACTGTTTACTTAAATACAAATGGCCTTTGTATCAAAGCTCATCATGGAGCCAAGAGAAGCCTAGGGAAACTAGAGAATTGGACTGCAATTGTTGTATCAGATGTGAAATGAGCATTATTATATTTATATTATATTTATTATCTAATATATTATTTATTATTATATTTATATTATATTTATAATATATTTATTATACTTATTATACTTATATTATATTTATGAATATTATATTTCCATTCAGCTTATCGTTCATTATACATTTTGAATAACAAACAACCATCAATTATTATCTTTTAACAAAAAATATTCATTACTTGTGCATTTAGTTATATTAAGTTTCATAGTTCAACATGTATTTCCTAACTAACTTGACAAGGACTGTGTTGCCATGAAAACCTTGTTTATAATGACCAATAGATGGTGGTATGGGATTGGCTTTACTCCGAGAACTATAAAAGGATAGTCAACAAGATTTTAAAAAATGAATAATCAGATGTATTGATTATATATTAAGACAAACAACTTCACACTGATAATGAAAAGATGATTTTTTTCTTGCGTTGAATTGTAAAATCCGTAAATTTAGTGATTCTTTATAATATTTATATACATTATGAGTGGGTTAATGGTTAAGAGCATGTGTTTTCTTTCAAGAGATCACATATTTAAATTCCAAAGAAAGGTATCTCATACACTAATTTGGTGTTTGGTTTGGCCATGACCTTAAAATTAAATTATTATTATTATTATTATAAAGAGATATTTTCCACTTTATATTCATAATGGATTTACATTCAATCTTATATGCACTTTATTTCATATAACTAACATACCTCTGTCTTCGATGAACGGTAATATCAAAAACTCTGTATCATGAAAGTAATAATGATGTAATGTAAGATGTGATTTGGTAATGTTATGAATGGCATGAATGAACATTTCTATGTCTCAGTTGATAATGAAGAGATTACAACTAACATGTATAATTGTAAAATCCTTTTTAATTTAAAAAATTAGAAATCTTATAGACAAGCCATTCTCAAAGCTTCACACATGTTATTTGTCCATTTTAACAAACCCTTGGTTGTTATTGATCATTTTAAAAATCTTGACATAGCTAGTAGTGGGTTGGGACTTAATAAATTAGGGTTAGAGCTCCTAGGATTTGTTTAATGCTCCATCATTGTCTTCTCATTTCTTATAAATGGGAAGCAATTTAAGGTTAACAGAGGTAACACCATAACTATTTGTACATGTCGTGTAGAAAATAAATATCTATGTCCTCTAAAGTGGATTATTCCATAAAAGACAATAAACCTTAATCAAAATGAGGATATTGTTTAGTAAAACTACCAACATGATAATATGTGTGAGGAGGATAATATTGGTAGGTGGAAGCTCAAATGTAAATGAGACTATTCAATAATTTCCACCTATAATAATTCTAGATCTGTGCCTCTTCTTTACTTGTATAAAACCTTGACAATATTGATTGAGTAAGAATGTCTTAGTTAAGATTTCTTAAAACCAAAATTCATTAAGTAAGTGGGGTGGCATGATCAAAACTATATATTTTAAAAGACACAAGGAATGAAGTGAGAGAGTGGGTATCCATCCCGTTGAAATGGGAAAAATGCCCCTTGCCAACATGAGAGAGGATGCCCAATGACAAGTCCCAATTAGACTTCCTCTCATTTGGTATGGAAATCTCCACTGGCATGTGGGCCTATTTGTCGCTAACTAAATGGGTTTCTCTCTTAAGAGAGACTTGTTCATTTAATCTAATCTAAATCCTAAATGCAATTCTAATCTACTGTGGAAATGAAGCCCTATTCTAACTTCTAACTATTCATAATCTAACAATAACCAAATATCGATTGCAGACATATAATTTTACTCATGTAAACATAAAGAATTCACATTTCTCAATAAAAAACTATACTAGTATACCCATATATATATATATATATATATATATATACATTGAATATGTCCCTACAATCGAGTTCATAATCCATTCATAATTATTTCCTACATAACCAATTGACAGAAATGACAAACTATTGCAAAAAACAATCAATCAACAATCTTGCATAACTTCATGCATAGACCATGAATTAGCTTCCCCGTGTATTAAATCTTTAGAAACAATCCTCAAATAGAGGTATATGAAAAATACAAGAGGAAGATTGGCGTGTTTGTAATGTTTATTTTTCCAAGAATGATAATACGTATAGGTTCCCTTAGTTGTGGAAAACACTTACAACAATCAATTCAACTTTGATGATGTTAATGGTTGGGGCTAGAGGTTATTTATAGAGAATGAAGGCCTACATGACCTATTTTTAGTGGAAAACTTGATCCTTCTTGTGTTGGTAGGGTCTTTGATTAAATTGCAATAGGAAGGTCCAGTCTTTTAGTGACCAAGCCTTAGTCTTGGGTGATGGGATCTCCCTCCTCAGGGAGTTTTAGGTGCAATCTTGTTGGCAGTGGGAAAGGAGAGAGTTCTTTGTGAAGCCAAAGGAGGAAAGTGGGTCAGGATCCCAATGTGTGTGTTTCTTTCATCAAAATCAGGGGGGCAGCCCATGATAGCTTATGTTGTTGGCATGAGGGTTAAAAATATGTCCACCAAAGGAATAGGTTTAGAGTCGAAAATATCAATCGACAACCATAAGAATTCTTACTAGCCAAAGACAAGCAAGTGAGGTGCCAAATGTAAGGGGGTTCAAGATCAACGTGATCAAAGGAGGAGTCAAACTAGGTTAGGCAACACTATAGCAAAGCATGGAGTAGAACAGGTGATCCAAGTGGATATTGATGGCCACCCACCTCTTCCACTAATTCAACATGGTTTTCCATCTGGGCAGTTTCGTTATGGATTTTTGGGATTTTCTGGGTCTTAAACTTTCAAGTCCATTTTTTATTCCCTTAACAAGATTTTTAGACAAGAAATCCTGGCCATGATTTATCGAGGGAAAATTAAGGCTAGACTATTTTGTTGTTTTCCTTATTTAGATATTTCCAATGAGCTAGTATGCATGTCAAACGAAGATTGTATGCGAAAGTTACATTCCTGGAAAGTTGATGTAAGAACTAATGCCAAAAAATACATTTTTTGTATTAAAAAAAAAAATCGTTTGGCCTCTTGTATTAGTTTTTTGGCAAATGAGCACAGGTTCCATCTCTCTCTCTTTAGAGATAAGCTACCACCATTCTATCCAGTTTGTGTTCTACAATATTCCACTATTTTATTAATTAATAAAAGTTGGGTTTTCATTGTATTATTGTTCTCTCTTCTATATTTTTATGTGTATTTCATTTTGTTCTCTATACAGTCTGTATCAATGGTATTAGAACAATTTGTTCTTTGTTTTTTTATCCGTGCATGTCCCTAACAAGGGAAAGGTATAGCGAGTTGTGTTTCGAGCTAGTTTTAGTAGAATATGATTTCTCTCACCAACCCAATTGGCCTCCAATGACATGGGAAATAAGAGATGATGGAACAGAAGATCCTATCAAGATGTTTCTTGAGGAATCCCTCACACGATAGAGGAATAAGATGATGGAATTTTTTTCCCAGATCCTTCAATGACTATCGATGGTAGGTGAGGAACCTTAAATAAGTGCCCAATTCGAAGATGTGATATCCTTCAAGGTACAAGTTAACTTTTATATCCATTTATTTGAAGGCCATATAGATGCAGATTATTTGGAGAAATGGTTAAATATTTTTTAGGGTTATTACTCTATTCAAAAAATTTCTGAAATGAAAAGATCACTTTCGCATTCCTTAAATCCCTTCCCTATGTCAAATATTGGTGGGAAGGTTATTAGGAGAGACATAACAAAGAAAATAATATAACATTGACAATGGGATCCACTTGGGAAATCTTTGTTGATTTCTTCAAGGATGAATTATACCTAATTGGAAACTATGATGATTAGTACATGATCTGGACGACTCTGCGTTAGGAGAGAGACCATATGATGTTGGAGTAAACCAACATATTCCATACCTTACACTCAAACCTAGGTATTAGAGACTCCGAGAGACACCTGGTTTTAAAATACCATAGTGGCCTACACAATTACATCAAGGAAAATATGGAATTTTTGTACATATCCTCACTGAGAGCCACTTATCGATATGCTGTCAAAATCAAGCAGAAATTTAAGCAACAGAATAAGTTGAAGTTAGGGTTTGCAAATATGCCATAAAAAAAGTATATTAAAACCATACCTAGATCACAGAACAAGGGATAGAGTAGGGAGGTCCAACTATGAGACAAACAGTCCAAGCGACATGCAAAGAAGGGTAATGATAAGTTGAAGAAGGACACCAAAAAATGGTGTGAGTTCCATAAAATCCCCTAACACAACATTATTGAATATCGCTTGAAACAATCATCTTTGGCTAAGCTTAAAGAAAAAGAGTTAGACCTTGATTCAGACTCTGATTCATAACAAGATAAAGGAAAGAACATTATCAATGCAGAACCTAGTGCTACCATCGCAACTGCAAAGATCCAACCAGACGAGTTAGTCGAGCTTGAGGAGGGGGAGTGCCTCTTCCATTCTTATATTTGGGTGAAAGGGACACCACTACATTTCATTGTTGATAGTAGAAGAAAGAAGAACTTGATCTCAACTGAGGTCATCAAAATATTGAAGCTTCCAACAATGCCACACCTCCAACCATACACCATCGGTTGGTTGATCCAAGTATGAGAGCTCCGCATTAGCCAATAGTGTCGCCTATCATATGGCATCAAACCCTTCAAAGATGATGTATCAGGTGATATTTCCCCACTTGAATTTTTAAATTTAGTTTTCGGACAACCTTATGTGTGGAAACATCATGATATTTACAAATATCAGCCCCATAGTGTCTTTGTTACCTTGGCAGCTAAGTCCTCTAGGTTATAGAGGTAATTCTGACTATTGCAATTTCATTGATCTTGGAAAAACAATGTCGAAAGGTAATCTCTCATAATGTAAGGTTTGTCCCCTTCATAGTTAGTTCAAAAGGTGACTGAAAGATCATTCTGACAACCACAACTTTATCATAGGTTCTCTCTACATAACAAAAGCAGGTGGACATGGTAGTACAAGAATATAGAGAGATATTCGCCTCAACTATAAGGGTGCCTCTACACTATCAAGTCAAATATCTGATTGACTTGATACCTGGGTATCCCTTACCCAATGGTCCCATATTCAGATGCTCCCTTCTAGAGACTAAGGAAATCAAGCATCAAATCCATTAGCTCATATGAAAAGGAGACATTCGAATGAGCTTCTCACCTTGTGGAAACCCAATTGTGTTGATAAAAAATAAGGATGGGACATGGTGGTCTATATTTATTATAAATCCCTAAAAAAATCACTTTCAAGAACTGATACCTAATCCCCTAGATTGACGATATTCTTGACCAACTAAAGGGAGACAAGTTATTTAGCAATATTGATCTAAAGTCAGGATACCACCAAGTTCTGATAAAAAAAATAATGTATGGAAGATAACCTTCAAATATAAAGAAGGCCTTTTTTGAGTGGTTGGTCATGCATTTTGTCTTGACTCATGCTCCAACGCAATTGATGAGAATGATGGATGATATCCTATGACCATTCTATTGGTTGTGAAGCATGATTATCTTCCTGATTTAGAGGTCTTTTACTTTCATCCGTGTTTATACCCCATGATGTATTTACACCCCAGAAGTATGTACACTCTTCTACGTGGGGGAGTGCAGAGGGGGGGTACCCCCTCTGTAGGGTCCAGGGGGGCTATCCCCCCGGATGGGGGGTATGGGGGCAAGCGGGCCCCCAATGGGGGTTCAGGGGCAGCATCCCTCGATGGGGGTTCGGGGGCGAAACCCCCAAAGCAAAAATTTCCTTGTAAAAGTATATTGTAATTTCATTGTAAATATGGACCGTTCATTATAAGGTTGCAGATCTAACGATAGAGATTATGTTAGGGTTTTTTTCCCTAGAAGGAAACCCTGTTTTATGAGGGAAATGTATTGTGGATATGGAGGTTGGCAAGTATTGTATTCTGAGAGAGGATACTATGAGAGAAAGAAGAGGAAGTTATAGTGGGTTTTGTTGTAGGTTGTATCCCTTCATTTTGCTGGATAATAATAAAGAAAGGACATGGCAATTTCTCTGGTGGACGTAGCCCACATTGGGTGAACCCCATAAATTTGTGTCTCTCTTGTATTTTGTATCTTCTATGTTTTATTTCCACATTTGTTTTATTTTATTGCTCCACGGTCCTATTTTTCTAACAACTGATATCAGAGCGTAAGGTAACTCACAAGAAAAGAGGGTTCCTAGTTCGAGTGGGAGCAATGTTGGAAGATGGAAAGTTTAGGGTCAAGAAATTTAACGGCCAAAAGTACCAGTTATGGAAGATGCAGATGGAAGATTATTTGTATCGGAAGGATCTATTCCTACCATTGAGTGGAGCAGCAAAGAAGCCGGTTGCCATGAAGGACAAAGAATGGGAGATTCTTGACAGAAAGGCTCTAGGAACGATACGGCTGAGCCTGGCAGCGTCGGTGGCTTTCAATATTTCGAAAGAAAAGACAACAAAGGGTTTGATGGATGCATTGGCCAA
>SNQJ01S0027840.1:0-10336 GCA_010110895.2 Picea sitchensis
GGTGGCCCTGCCATTGCAGCACCATCAAACCTAACTCTCCCGTCCTTAAGTTTAAGTCTTTCCAAGCCTTTAGTCTCTCTCCATTTGACTCCATTAACCCAAGGCACTAGTCTAAACCTAAAACATTGAGCTCTTTGTGCTTAAAACAACCTTTTTTTCAAGATCTTAAGTTGAAACCCTAACTAACCCTAGCGTTTAAACGAACCCTAATTGCTGATGACGTCTTGCCCTATTTGAACTTTGGTTTGGTCCAAAATTTGCGGCTGACTCATCCATTGATAGACATATAAGTGTTGAATAATTTCATTGGCTTAAAAGGAAAAACGTTCACTTTGTTGTCTAGCTAACCTAACCATAACCCTAAGGTGACGTCATACCTGTTTGAACTCTTGTTTGGCTTAAAACATTGTGGTATTGTCACCCCTTGATTTGGCATTGAGGTATGGATTGCTTTCATTGACTTAATTTGCACAACGTCCACATCTTTGCCTCTTAAAAATAACCTAGAACTAAGGCTGACATCACCCTTAATTTGCATAGTGACGCAGCAACAATATTTATATATGAGCAGATTTATGATATTTAATGCATTGTAATAACTCAGAGATTGACTTTATACATTGAATGCAAGTGTCTTTTTGTGTTTATTGAAAAATTGTTATAAGCCTTTGTCTCTAATTGCAATCATTGACTTCGTCAATAATTACATTCATTATTTCTCATATGTATTAAAGATAGTCATTGATATTTTGAAGTACTAATCACTGTATGCACATTTTAGTTTCATTTTCCTTGTCTCGCAAACAAGTGCTCTTTCA
This sequence comes from Picea sitchensis, assembly GCA_010110895.2. Classification (NCBI taxonomy): domain Eukaryota; kingdom Viridiplantae; phylum Streptophyta; class Pinopsida; order Pinales; family Pinaceae; genus Picea; species Picea sitchensis. The sequence goes on from SNQJ01S0027840.1 coordinate 819, forward strand.
GTAAAATATCTTTCCTTTGACTATCTCTCTTGGCAGTAATCTATGAAGGGAAAGCTTACCTTAACCTTGAGCCTTAAAGCCTTGATCCTTTTCCTTCAGAAACCCAGATTACTAGGGACGTCTCCCTAGGGATTAGCCACCCTGAATAGAAAGAGCTCCCCATCAAGGTGACAGTGGGTGGGGAAGCTCCTGTTATGCCAGTTTGAGCCTTGCCTTCAATCTATTTAAACCTATCCTACAAACTGATCCATAACAGGGACTTCGAAACTGGAAGCCTGATTGTTAATCGCTAATGTTGTTCCCCCCTTTCAGCGACAAGATGAGAAGAAAAACATTGTTCCACTACAATATGAGTCAATACTGAAGAGTGAAACCATAGGTATGACTCACATATCTTCTTGACTATTGATGACCATCGCCAAGAATTCATCCACCCATAGTGGTTCTTAACTCTTGCAGTTTTCTTATGGTTAAAACATTTGTTTTAAGGATGATTCTTCTTTCTGCAATGATCGCAAGGATGAAGATCAAAGAACTGATCTTCAACATGGCCAACTTGATGATAATGTCGATATTTCCGAATTTTCTCTTGAAATGGAGCATGTGAATGTGAACTTTCTTAAAGCAATACAACACTCTAAAATTGGATTGGTTTGGTGTAATCTTGATTATGAAAGGTGACATCCTTTTCATATCCCAGTTCTATGCTTTTTATTTATGATTTCTTCCCAAGTTTTGATGATTGGCTTGGAAAGAAAAAGTTGAACTATTCTTGAATATGGACCTGCACACTGGGTGGATTTTGCACTGACTATTGGTCTAAATCAACATCAACATCTTCATCATCTTCAAAAATAGGGTTTTGAACAAGGACTAGTTCAGAATGTTGTCAAATATTCTTTCTCTTAAGTGCATAATGAAGGAGCCAAGTCTCAGTTTGAAGTAGTGCTACTTTGTCTTGCGAAACTTTCAAGCAGGTCACAATAGACTACAAAGTTTCTTTGTCATTGGTGATTGTAATGTCTAGAGAAGAGAGGATTAGAGTGTTCAGTAACTCTAATAGTTCATCAACTCGAGCCATTTTAAAGAAAGAACACAAGGTTTCTTGAAACTCCACCCTTTAACAATCAGAATAAAAAATGCAACCAATAAATAGAGGGTGTCGACTTCTACTGAAAATGCACCTGTTTACAGGGAGTCAAGTCTGAGTTTGAGTCTAAGTTTGGGTGTTTTTTTGCTTCTTAACAATATCCTGGAATCCAGTCTTCAACGACATGAATTTGTCCACCCATAATTCGTTAAAAAAGGCTAAGTGGTCTGGTAATTAGTTCAAGTGTTGTGGTTGTGGGTGGGTAAGTTGAAGTAGTGTTAGAAGCCACCAATAATTTTGATTCTCATCACAATCAAAGTCCCCACAAAAAGATCATATCTTTCTGTAGCTACCATCACCTCCCATTTGTAAATGTTTATATTTCTGAGTTTCAAAGCGATGATTGGGATAAAGCCTACCTTATTGAGTTTTCGTGCGGATTTTTGTTTGTTTTGTTTTGTTTTAAATTCATGACTATATGCATGAATTTAAATATAAAACTTGGATTGGTTTCATATCTCTTACCTTAGAAATATCATTTTAAAGATACCCATATATGTTTAAAACTCAAGACTTATGAATTTATTGATTAATACATTATCAAAATCTTTGTGTATTATGGGTATCAAGACTTCATTGGTTCTATAGTTCCTTGTTGAAACGTTTGAATGCAAAAGAACCTTGGTTAACTATTGATATTGTTCTCATGAGTTCAATTTTTATATCGACATTCATGTAAATTAGTACAGGCATGTTGTACTTGCATTTTCATTTCACCTTGCTGGCTCGAAACATTAATGAGACCATTCATTATGTGTATGGGGTTTTGTACTCTATAGGGTTTGGCACTCATCACGAGAAATGGTTAGGAGTTTGGTGAACCCTCTGGTTCTTTTTTTCCCTAACTCTCCTGTCTGAGTTATGATAACCCCCAAACTCTACGATTTTTCATGCCATTACATTCCACTTAGATCTGTCTCTGTTGATCGTCTGTTGGAAACCTAAACCTATCCCTTGTGATATCAGTTGTATCCTTGTCACAATGGTAATGGAACCCGTGGTTCCTATCGAGCTGAACGGATGCCAAGCTTTTATATCCCATGATGATGCTATTGACGACCTCAAGGCTCATGGGTGGAATGTGTTCCTCAAGAAGTTCGAGGGCTACAACCTCTCGATTGCACAAGCCTTTGCACAGACTTTCGATAGTTTCAGGGCCAAGGTTGGAGATATACAGTTGGAATTAACAGAGGATTTCATGAGCAACGTGACCAGACTCCCATTGAAAGGCAAGGGGTGGTTTAAGAATGCTAAAATAGAAGATGTCCCATGGAGTTTATTCATGGCTTCCCACAAAACCACTTGTTGTACAAAAGGTATTCCTATCACTCTACTAAAACCTAGATGGCACAGTCTCCTTTTAATTGGGAAGCAGTTTGTTACATGTGAAGGTCGATATGGGCGAAGGTCGATATGGGCTAGTTTTTCTGTACCACATCTAGTTGCTTATGATTTTCATAGGGTTTGAGTTGGATATGCCTTTTTACCTGTTAATGAGTCTTTACAAAATGTCTAAGCGCTTTAAGTGACAGAGTATCAATTGGAGTTTGTTTCACTATGGGCTCATTAAAATCTTGTTGGTTTATCACCTGTCGAAAATAGGTGACAATTGGGAGACCTTTCTGAGCCGAAATGGCTTCACCAAGGTCGACGATACAATCAACCCTCATTTATTTGTAAACCCTAATTTAGACAAACCATTGACTGAAATCTAGGTCGTCAATTTGCTTAATGGCTCAGAATGTAATGAACCAGATTTTGTTGTTGATGAAACCCTTGTGGATAAAGAATTACCATGTAGGTTTTCACCTAGAAGATCTCTGGAACAAGTAATTACTGAATTAAAAGAAAAGGATTTCCCTGTGCCTATGAACGATTCTAGTTTAAAAGATAATGATAAACCTGCTGTGAAGAATTTCTGTAAGAGAAATAAACCACAGAGCACGGATTTAAGTTTCAGGAATAAGAATGTTGGTTGTGTGATTTCTAGAAAACTAATAAATCGAAAGAGTAATCATCTAAGCTCGATCGATCTGATCGAGATCAATGATCGGTGTTCATATCGTGAGATAGATGATTTCTTGGCTCGTGAAGACCCAAAAAATCCATGTTCCAGAAAAGAGGTTGTTACCCATGTCGAACAGTATGACTTCATGACTAATTTACCCCCGTGTCTTAAGGGAAAACAAGGTTTTTCAAGTATCAGTCACGACTTGGAACAAACCACAGGTAAAAATGAAGCACCCATTGTTGACTGTGTTCCACGTCTATCTACCATTACCCCAATGCATTGTGATAACTGTCTCGACTGGATAGAGAGTTACTATACAAATGTCCTACTCTTAGAGGCTCGAGTCAAATGCTTGGGTGCTCAGAATGCTCTATTGAAACAAGAGAAACTTGACTTGAAGGCACACACAGAGACGGAGAATAAACAATTCAAGAGGGTCAAGAATATAATCGTTAAGAACACAACTAGTTTCAAAGCAATTATAAATTCCAAACCGTCAAATCCCTCTTTGGCTAATTTCTAATGGTAAAACAATTTTTTTTATTCTGTTACGAAAAATCAAAATAGGCAGATTTAATTTTTTATTTCATTTGCTAAAAATAAGACTAGCTACAGAATCTATGAATGTTTAGCCAGTCTTTGTTGAATGATAATTAGTAATTATTTTCTGAATATCAAATCCATTTTGCTATTTACAGAAAATGGAATATTATGTTGTTGATTGAAGGGAGCAAACTCTTTGAATCATACGTAGTTTCTATCCTTTTTTATGTTTATAAAACTTTGGCTTATTTTGACAAAACCAACTCATGCATGAGTGGTTACTATTTTCACTATTTTTGTAATATTATCTAATTTTTGTGGATTCAACTCTATCTTGTATGATACGAGTATTTGAATCCTGAACTAGTTTGAATACTTTTCACTCTCGGTAGTGAGGACATCTTTGATTTGGACACATTATGGACATATAACTTTCAAGACTGAAATGGAAAAGATGTTCACTCCTTGGCTTTAGACCAACGTGGCGCTTACCCATTATGTTTTGCGTTTTAAATTATGGAATGTTATTACGTTTATACAACTTTAGTCTTATTTTTGTATGATATTTCATATTATTCAGCACTTTAATTCTATCTATAATTTTATGTTCATATATTACATCTGTGATCATTATTTCATTTAAATATCATTAATTTATGCTTCATGTTAAATGATGTATTACATGAATGATTAATATTAAATTTATCTCACTATAAGTGTTCATCATTACAAGATTACCAGATCTGTATGTTTATTACTTTAATCTTATATTCCTGCTCCGAAAACACCTTTGAGTTTGTTTCTAGAAGTGTTAGCCCCGGCCTGTTACAGGTTTTTCTCATAGGTAAGTCAGTTGGGAGTTTGAATTGTGCAGAGACATAAACTCATTAGTTGATTAATCTCAGGTTAGTTTACTCGTATTCTATTTCTTTTATTAGTTTATTTATCAATGAAATAAGAATAATTTAAATTGGCTTTGACTGTTATTCTGTTCTTATTTCAAATTTGTTTTAATTAGTATTATTTTATTCTTTAGATTTTAAATATTAAACATAAAATATAAAATGTATGTGCTTTCTTTATCTACTTCATAAACTCTTTCAAAAAGAACTTCGATTTCGCAAGATATCCAACAAAACTTGCAAATTGTATATACATTGTTCAAAACCATATGCACATATCCATACTTCTATTTTGATGTTTGTAAATTATTGAATTTACATTATTAGTATCATAGCTTTATAGGTTGTTTTCATTTGTTTGATTTCTAGGAATTTAGTTGGCTAACGAAGCCATTAAACCGTTGTCAGGCTGCTAAATTGAAGCTTTGAATGTCCTGAAACACTAAATTGTCAAACCAAGGTTGGTAAACTTCGAGCTGATACACAATATGTGCAGGTAAGCGTCTAGTCTCTATCTGAATGCTATCCTAAGAAGAAAACACACACTTATTCTAAAAACTTGAATCTTAATGACTAACTTGAAACTGAGCATTTCCTATTTAAATCATCAACAGAAAAATAGTCTTGTATTCAAATGCTGGTGCTGCTATTTCTATTCAAAAGTGTGGTTCTACGAAATCATTCTACCTCTATGTTCAATCATCTACCATCAACATTTTTGTTTAAGTCATGACACAAAGAGTATTCTCGAAAATGCATCCCTTCTGAGCATAAAACATAAATCTAATGCTGTCTACAGGAAAACAGAGTACTATCCTATCTACTGGTACCAGGAGCTCCCTTTGTTCTAACTGTAACCTAACTGTTCTAAGCACGCAAAGTAACTACTGTCTAACAAAGCAAAGTGCATGCTAATTCTGAGTTATGCTCGAATCAAAAATGAGAAGCCAAACAACCACATGCATATTCTAAACCCTACAGGCATCAGTCATATGTTTAGTACTCAGCATCGTCAAAGATAACAGTACGCTGGAATGATTCGGTTGAGGAATACATAAACACGATTCTGAAATAACCAAGTCGATGTCACGCTGTGAGCTGCAGATATACCATTCAGGAAAACAAATTCTAACATGCCAAAACAACGAAATCTATGAGCGTTAAACTATCTCGTATACAATTTCTAAAGCACGGAAATGAACTAAATCTATGACAGCATAAAACTAAATCTATTGCAAAATGAGGCAGCGACTTGCACCGGTTTGGTGGGCCCAACCAAATGGCACAAACACTGTTAGTAACGACCAGAGCTGACTATAACATTCTATGTAATCACTGTGTAAACTTCGTGCTTCATCAACTCAGGAAATAAATACTCAAATCACATATCAGTCAAATAATATAAGGTAACAACAGTCTGTATTCAAAACATAGGTTCACGGTATCACATAATCCAGCAACGATAATAATAGCAATAGAAACAGTAACCCGTTCTCAGGAGTGATCCCGGGTTTTTATAGAAGTCTTATTGTTCATAATACCGAAAACAAAGATGCATAAAACAAACGGATCCCTGATCCGAGAATAGTCATGGAATTAAGTTAAAAACGTATTTCACATCTTCGTGACACGTAGTGTCACGAAGTGTGAATGATGAAGAATAATTGATCCAGGTTTATCATTATGTCTTCGAGCACTCTGTGGCGATGACTCCAGCTGGCCTGTGAATCTTTCTATCTCTCATCCGAACCATAACCCACACCATAATGCACAGATCTCAAACGGCTCCATTGGTACCTCCACGGGTGCGAGTTGGTACCTGGTACCGGCATCCTGTTCCAAGAATAGAAGTGGTACCTAACCCAAGTGATATTAGTTCCAATACCAATTTAAAGCATTAAAGTGCATAAAAATAGCTTTAAATGCAAAGATACCTTAGGTAACCCCATTAAATGGTAGGGAGATGTTAATTATGTCAAAATGAGGCCAAAAGGGTGGTACTGGCATATAAATGGAGGTCTGTGGTATATAATATAGGCAAAGAACATGATCAAAACTGGGGACCAACATGCCCCCACACTAAAGTCCTTACCTGTCCTCAGGCAACAAAAATAAAAAACTGGTAGCCATCAAAGGGTTGCAGCGGCTGCAACCAACATCTGTAGCCTCTCCTGCTTCTTTAGATTCCTAATTTCTTTCTTAAGGACCCTGTTGATTATAACATGCTTCCTAGCAATCCTCTGAAGCTATTTGTTTCTTTTGAAAATATACCTGTTCCTCTGTTTTAGTCTTTCAACTTTGGATAAGAGGTGATTTACCCTGAGCTTGAAGAGTTCATTTTCGGTTTTAATATGTCTGTCCAATACCCGGTACTCATGCAACTTTTCCTTTAATCTGTTGTTCTTGCTCTCTAGTTTTTCCACCATTGGCTTCAAGGACCGACTGGAGGAGAGCTCGCAGTGGGTTTCAAATGTTTTCTCTTGTTCGAGCTGTGCTGGAGGGCTAGATGCATGGGTAAATTCTTCGGGACTTTGAGCAGGGGTGTGAAATCTCTCAAAATTATGGTCTGAACTGAATTCAGGAGTAAACTGGTCTGGGCTATGCTCACAAGTATTAACTGGATCAAAATCATGATTCGGGCTGAGTTCATAGTTGTCAATTGGGCTAGGTCCATCGGTGTTAGCTGGACTAGGTCCGGCAGTGGGTTCTTTTGGCATCTGAACAGAGGTACCGGTTGGTACTTGGATGGACTCATCCTACACAATTTTATTGGGTGTAGTGGCCTGCCGATTGGTTCTACGATTTTTTTGAATGAGCTGGGACAATGTCCAGGTCATCTCAGATGGCTCCGGGGCTTCCTCATGACCATCTATACTTTCCAGTCTTTCTTGTGTGGGGTAACTAGGTACCCAGTTGTCCATCCCCGACAATAAGATTTTGCATTTTCTCTTCGGGTTCCTCCTAGGCTGATCAATTGACTCAACTAGCTCCTCCACATTAATTATGTTATCGGCAGCTGGGGGAGAACTCGGGACTGCAATGTTCGCCTCGGTAGGTGTGGTGGCCTTCCCAATTTCAGCATTGGTTTCTACCTTGTCATCGATTGGAGGTTCTGGCTCAGGGTTCCCAGCAAAGTCTTTAGTTCAAGTTTTGACTTTCTTTATCTTGGGGTTCGTCTTTTTATGTGGGGAAACATGCTTCACCTTCTTAGCTTTCGACTGGGGCCGAGCGAGGGTTTTTACAGTGAAGAGGTCCCAAGTCTCTTGCTTTTTTGACAGTGCAAATGTAATCAATATCTTAACTAAGCCGAAGTGAAACAAACTCCCCCGAAACTCACTAACCCTTTGGACCTGTTCAACCATCCTTTTTAAACTTTTTAATAAGAAATAGGGTATGTTTAACAGAGTACCTGTAAAGTGCAACAGAAGTCACGCATGGCAGGGGAATATAATGGTATATCTCCCCTCACACGTTAGGTAGCGCTGGAGGATGATCAACACTTGAGCCCACTGTGGCTCCAGCCAAGACCGCGACGTTCCTTCGGACCATTTTGTGTCCCGGTACTGAGGTTTTAACAATTGCGCACAGAGATTTTTATCCACCGGTTGTCCTTTCGTCCATCTTTGGCCTGTGGCAGGCAATTGAATTGCCTCTACCATGAACTCCTCTGTGACCCCGAACTCAAGTTCGCCCACCTTGGCGGTCTCACCATCGAAATGCAGCGCAAACTGGAGTGTGATTGCGTCATTATACCCATCAAACTTTTTCAGAAATGGCTCCCACCCCGTCTGCTTAAAAATATCCCGAGTTGATCCATACTCTGGGAGGGATTCCAGGTCGGCATATGTTTCTGGTTCGTGGCGATTGGCTACCATCGCTCTTCTTGGCATAACAGGGGAAAGTCGATCGGTGGCAGCGGAGGTTGGATGAGGGCGACGAGGGGACGAGAGTGATGAAAGGAGAGAATGCGATGGAGAATGTGGTGAAATGAACGGTCGGGAAAATGATATGAGGAGATTTGAATTGTGGTGGAAATAGATAGGGTGTCGGATCATGATGAAGGTCGTACGATGGCGTCGAGTTGTCATATCCGGGTCAAATCGAGTTTAGTTCCGGTAATGGTCGATGTTTTATGACATGAAATGTCATGAAGGTTCAGTAATTAGGTACCAGTCGTGGAAATGATGGAACGTTATGGGGTAATTAAGGCACCCTTAATTCAAACATTAGTATGCAAATTAATACAATAATCGATACGAACTTAAACGCACCTGAGTTACATTACCTCTACCCATTGTTATGCGAAGTTCGCTGTGAAATTGTCTTTTGAAGTTAAGTCTGGGTTTGAAGGGCGCAAACATTATAGCTGCTCTGGTATTTTTTATGAACCTGTAACTGATGAAATTTGCGCTGGTACTGACTGGTACCACTGGAATATTCAGGAATTTGAGTTACATTACCTCTCTCCATCGATATGCAAGTCTTGTTGTGGAATTATATATATATATATATATATATATATATTTTTGAAGCTAAGTCTGGATTCGAAAGTAAGAAAGTTGTAGCTGCTCTGGTCTTTCTGTTGGACCTGTAACTGATAAACTCTGCGCTGGTACTGACTGGTACCACTGGAACATTCAGGGGTCTGCAGAAGAATTTGAACAAATAATACCATTTCTGAGAGAAAAAAACTTCCTGTTATGACAGCAGATTATCTTAGGATGAACCCTGAACCTGGCTTTTGTTCTGGCCTGAAAAAGATTACTGAAATCCTGTCTTCAATCAGCTCCAAAGCTTCATCCCTGGTACAAGTCTGATTTGTGTGAATAGATGTGTCGGAGTCGAACACAAACAGAAATCATCGGATTACCAGCCATTGATGAATGCTGTTAACCGATGCGAGATGACCCAC
>SNQJ01S0027840.1:11681-39250 GCA_010110895.2 Picea sitchensis
ATCGATCTAGGTTTATCATTATGTCTTCGAGCACTCTGTGGCGATGACTCCAGCTGGCCTGTGAATCTTTCTATCTCTCATCCGAACCATAACGCACACCATAATGCACAGATCTCGAATGGCTCCATTGGTACCTCCACGGGTGCGAGTTGGTACCTGGTACCGACATCCTATTCCAAGAATAGTAGTGGTACCTAACCCAAGTGATATTAGTTCCAATACCAATTTAAAGCATTAAAGTGCATAAAAATAGCTTGAAATGCAAAGATACCTTAGGTAACCCCATTAAATGGTAGGGAGATGTTAATTATGTCAAAATGAGGCCAAAAGGGTGGTACTGGCATATAAATGGAGGTTTGTGGTATATAATATAGGCAAAGAACATGATCAAAACCGGGGACCAACAACCGTTAGGTCATTTCATTCCAAACAGCTTGGGTTATTTAGACAACCCCGGTCTGGATTTGACCTTCCAGTTGACGATGTGTCTTATATGCCCGCCAAACAATGGTGCTAAAAGGAGGGCCTGAATTTAATTGATGACACGTGGAGGTCACAAGACTTGTCCCCCACACACTCACACTCCTATCATAATGCGTAGTCGCTCAGACAATCACGTTACACTTGAAACAAAAACTACCTCGAACAATAACCCAGATATTCCCATTGAACTAGTGACACCAATTCCTCAAGGGGTCGACGTCCAATAAATTATTCGTCAGTCACTCATAAGAACTCATAGTGCCTTAGCCCGTATTTGAAAACCTAGCAGGCCACTTAATCAACCCGTTGACTTCACAGATATCCAACAATAGCTTCAAGGAATTAGTCTGCCCGAAAACCCTTTAGGTAGTAATACTACCAATCCTACTGAAACACATATCCTTATAGCCATAGGATCTAGTATTGCACCTTCCCCACTTGGTTCATCTCCATCCTCTTCAGGAGGAGAGTGTTCAGACGAAGGCAGTTCTTCATCATAACCATCTCAGACTTTGACACCACCAACTCCCATGGAAAACCAAAATAATCATGCCAGACCTTGGCTCGATCAAGATTTCATGGTTGTACCTGGACCCCAACACCCATTATCGAAACATTCAAAGAAATGGTTGCCTAAATTTGATCTGGATTCGAAACAATCCGCTGAGGATCACATCAAAAAAATTTTGTTGGCCATTAGACTCCGAAGTGTTGAACACAAGGATGTAGTATGCATATTATTTCCTTATACTTTTGAGGGAAATGCCTCCACATGGTATTTTTCTCAACAACCCCAAACCATCATCTCTTGGGACAAGTTTGAAACTTGTTTCTTGGAAAAATTTGGAGATGATAAATTTCCTGAAGTCTTGGTTATGGAACTCTCCAGCTTAAAAATGAACCCTAAGGAAAAAGTGAAAGAATAAAATCCCCGCAGATTCGATGCCTGCAGAAAGTTTAATTGTTGCATATTATGCTAAATCCTCGCACAATAACATAGCCATATGGGTCAAAAGGTATAAAAAGAACACGTTGTTAGAATCTTTTAAGGAAGCAAGTCAAATTGAGAAAGATATATTAATCTTAAAAGACAATCTTAGTAGTGAAGCTAAAATAGCCTCATCCTCTAAAAAGAAAATATAAATTCTCACTAGACCACCTCAAACTAAAAATCAACAAGAAAATTTAGACTTAGAAAGATTTCAAAAATCTTTCCAAAAACTATCCAACCAAGTCGTCGACTTGAAGAGATCAGTCGAGGAGGCATCCACAAGCAAAGGAATTTTTAAACCTCCTTTTAGGAAGCCTTTTCTACCTAACTGGCCAAACCTGACCACAGAAGGTCTAAATTTTGAAAGTTTATAGTATGCCTTGCAAACCATCTTAGAAGCACATGATAATTCTATTTCTATTCCTCCTGAAAATTCTAAAGATGTAATTGAGGAAGAGGCACTGGAAGAGGAAGACTCATCTCCCCCTGTTTTCGGTCACTTGTCAGACAGTATTTTCCAAGCAAATTTTGAAAATGTCCACCCCTACAACACAAGAAACAAAACGCAAAACAAACCCCCTTCTAAAGTGAATAAAAATGTGTTTCTGAAACAATCAAAGAAAGATGAAATTAAACAAAGTTTAGCAGCCCTAGTTTTAGAATACAATTTAATTGAAGATCTGAAAAAATTGAGGGCTAATATTTATGTTTTTGAACTGCTGAAATTTCCCCTTATTTTGCAGAAAATGCTTTAAAGCATCGTTGAAAACAGTAAAAAGAGCGATCCTAGAAGAAAAAAATCAACAGAATTTGTTTCAAACCCAGCTAAAAATGTCCCAACTAAAACAACATCTAAACCACCAGATAAAAAGGACTTAGCAGAAAAACCTGTAGCAAATGTAGATAAAACTGTTTTAGGGACAACAACAAAAAATCAGTAGAATTATGTTGTTAACACTCGGAAAAATGTCACGTCTTTTTTGTTAACCTTTGAAATTTTTAATAGGACTGTACATAATTGTATGGTCAATTCTAGTGCATCATAAAACGTGATGCCTCTATCTGTCTGCCAAAAAATAATGCAGAAGTTAAACCTTCTGATCTTAAAATCATTCATCTAGATCGAACAAATGTTAAAGTAATTGGTGAGCTTAAGAATGTGCTGATTAGACTATCGTCCAATCATAAGGTTCATCAGATAATTGATATTATCGTTGTTGATATCCCTGAAGTTTATGGCTTGTTTTTAAGCAGGGATTGGTCAAAACAGCTGCACGGTTACTTTGCCACAGATTGGTCTCACTTGTGGCTGCCTAAAAATGGATAGCCCAACAAAATCAGGATAAATAGAGAACGTTATCTTAATCATACAGTAACGAATCTGAATGATACAAATGAACCTTTCATTGCATATGCTAATTCATTTGAAACGCAGGGAATGAATACCTTCTTTAGTAATTTCATGACCAAAATCTCTCCTATCATCGATCTTACGCAGCAATCTGAAGTTGTAACCTATACTCAAACATAAACTTTTCTAAGTATGCCAAGTACTTTCGACGATGCATAGATATGGTCCTTATACTTTGACGGATCCAAATCCAAAAAAGAAGAAGGCATTGGCTGTGTACGCATTCATCCTGCAAGTAATAAGACTTTCATTGCTTGCCGGCTAGAGCTCGAATGTACTAATAACATGGCCAAATATGAAGCACTTCTACAAGGACTTAGGAAAGCTTTGGATATGGACATGCGGAATTTGATAGTATTTCATTATTCGTAAATCATGGTTAATTAGTTAAGAAATGCCATACATTGCTTATCACCACATCTGGAAAGCTACCAAACAGAGCTATGGAGTTTAATGCATAAATTTTCAGTATTCAACTTAAATTCCATTCCTAGATTGAGTAATTCTGAAGCTGATTTATTGTCCAATGTTTCTTCTAAACTATTTCCCACTGAAGGTCTTTCCCCTAATGTTTTTTCAACTGAATTGTTGTTCAGGCCATCTATCCCGGATAACATTACAAGTTGGAGAGTATTCGATGATGACCAATAGATCATGAAATTTATGCATATGGAAGACACCTTCCAAGGTGCAGTCATTGATGAAGGTACTCACGACGAGAAACTCCAAAACTTCATGGTAATATATGATCCTCAATCTCCTGAATCGACATCCGAGATGGTAAAATCTATCCCCAGATCTATCGTAAGACTAGAGAAATTTTATGACTTGCATGATAAATTTAGAGGGACAGTAAATTGTAAAACTAATAGTTCTTCTTTGATTTATGAAACGGTTAATTTAGGACAAAGGATAATCCTCAAAATATTAATCTGGGAAAGGGATGTTTCAAGCAAGAAATGTCTTCTTTTATAAAGCTATTTAAAGAATTTAAAGACGTTTTTTCTTGGACATATGATGACTTGAAAACATTTGACCCTAACATCATACAACATGTTATCCCCTTGAAACCCTAGACTCATCCTTTTCAATAGAAATTGAGGAAGATGCATCCTAAATTGGAACACTATTAAAAAGAACTAAACAAATTACTAACTGCAAAGATAATTTTCCCAGTTACGCACAGGTAATGGGTGTCTAATTTAGTCCCTGTAAGGAAGAAAAGTGGTGAAATTCGACTCTGTGTCGATTTTTGGAACTTAAACTGAGCATCTAATAAACACAATTACCCTGTTCCTCCAATGGAACAAATCCTACAATAGGCATTTGGTTCCGAAAGACTATCTCTGCTAGATGGTTTTCGGGATACAACGAGATCCTTATGTCTCCCTCAGACCAACTTAAAACCACCTTTCGCACTCCATGGGGCACTTATGCCTACAGGAAAATTCCTTTCGGACTGATAAACACCGATGCCACCTTCAAGAGGGCAATGGATATTGCTTTCTGTAGCCTCATTAACCATTCATTCATGGTCTATCTTGATGATGTCATTGTCTTCTCTAAAAGCAAGAAAGATCACTTGTCTCACCTTAGGGTTGTCCTGGAACGATGCCGCAAGTTAGTCATATCTCTCAACCCTAAGAAATCGGTCTTTGCAGTGGATCAAGGCAAACTGCTTGGGTTTATAGTGTCTAAGGATGAAATGATTATTGACCCTGAAATAAATCAAGATACGGCTAAACTTCCCCCTCCTTCTTCCAAAAAATCCATGCAGTCCTTTTTGGGCAAGATTAATTTTGTCATAAGGTTTGTCCCAATTTTCTCAAAAATGGCTAGACCATTACAAAATTTAACTAAAATGGATGTTTTGTACCATTGGGGACCACCAGAAAGTTAGGCTTTCAATTCAATTAGAAAAGAAATAATAGAAGCCCCTTCCTTGATGAGTCTCAACTTTTATCAGGATTTCACTCTTTAAACCTTTGCTTCTGACCAATCTTATGCTATTGTACTTACGGAGAAAAATACTGAAAGAAATGAGATACCCATTGCCTTCATGAGTTCATCTTTCAAAGGAGAAGAGCTTAATTACCCAACAGTAGATCAGAAGGCATATGTTGTTTTCAAAGTAGTGAAACATTTTCGGTCTTACTTGTTGAAATCCAAAACCAAGGTTATTGTTCCTTACCCAGCTATAAGAAACCTGTTAGTACAAAAAGAACTAGGTGAGAAAAGGGAAAATTGTATAACGTCACTACAGGAATATGACCTTGAAATAACCCATGCACAAATTGTTAGAGGTCAAGGCCTGTGTAAACTAGTGGCTAATTTAGTTGAAGAACAAGAAAGTCAAATAAACACCTCAACTGTGAATCAACATAACGAAAAATAGATCAGTTGTGCACAAGTCACTACCAATTTTTGGTATGACAACATTAAATTTTATTTAACGAATGGATCTTCTCCCCAAAATCTTGACCCTAAAAACAGAAGAGCACTTAGGCTCGAATCTGCATCTTTCCAGTTAATAAATGATGTATTATTTCGAAACAACTTTGATGGTGTTCTTCTGCATTGTTTAGAAAAGGAAGAGTAAGAAAAAGTGTTATCTGAACTTCATGTAGGTGAAGCTAGTGGTCACTTCAGTGGAGATACCACCACCCACAAAGTGCTAAGAGCTCGGTATTATTGGCCTACCTTATTTAAATATGCCCATACGTTGTGATGTAAATGCATAATCTTCCAAAAGGCTACAGGATGGGTAAAAAAGGCAGCATTCCCTTTGCAGCCTGTTACTGTAGATTCCCCTTTTTAGAAATGGGGCCTTCACATCATAGAACCAATTAATCCCTCTTCTTCATAACAGCACAAGTATATCCTTATAACAGCGTATTATTTTACTAGATGGTCCAAAGTTGTACCTTTAAAAGTGGTGAACACAAATTAGGTAGTATCTTTCCTGAAATCTCATATCATCACTCGATTTGGCATTCTCGAATGTCTGGTTTTTTATAATGCCTCTTACTTTTCATCCCTTGATATGAATGTTTTTTCTCTGGAAAAAGGGATTAAACTGAAGTATTTTGCAAGCTACTTCCCTCAAGTAAATGGCCTAGCAGAATCAACAAACAAAAATTTAATCAAAATTATTAAAAGGGCAGTTATAGAAAATCAGAAGAACTAGCACAATGCACTGTATAATGTACTTTGGGTTGATAGGGTAACGCCAAAAGCCTCTATTGGTAATTCCCCTTTCTTCCTCGTCTACAGAAGAGAAGCAATTATCCCTCCACATGTTTTACTTCCTTCTCTGCAATTGTCGCAGAAAGTTCAAGAAGAGGAGTGCCCTCCTCTAGAAAATCGAATAAATGCCTTATTAAACCTATAGGAAGTGAGAACACAAGAAAATAATAAATTGGATCAGCATTAGAAAATTGTAAAAAGATGGTTTGATTCAAATTCTTCTTCAGATAGGAATTTTGATGTTGAATATTTGGTTCTCAAGTGGGACAAAGATCACGAGGGAAAGGGGGAACACACCAAGTTATAGAATCTGTGGTTGGGATCATTTGTAATTTCTGAAAAATTGGGTCCCATCTCTTTCCATTTGCATAATTTAGAGGGACAGACAGACACTTTCCCAGTGAATGGCCAGGCCCTCAAGAGTTATTTCACCTGATGTTTTTTGTTCCACTCTTTTGTAAATATTTTTAATTTTATTTTTTGTTTTTGATTTTGGTTCTTTTCATTTTGCTTGATTTTGATTTGTTTTCTAAATAATTATGTTTGGGTCACCATCTCATTTGTGGAAGGGAATCAGAATTTTCATTCATTAGAAGTAGTTGATAACTTCCCAAGCAGTTGAGCAGTAAGTTTTAAAACTCAGATCATCATAAGTGAATTTATGTTCAAATCAATGTTTCTCTTTTCTCCTTCAGATTACAAGTAGACGTGATTATCATTAATAAGTTTCTAGCATTGTCTGTATTTTAAGGAAAACAACTCAGTTGTACCTTCTCGTCCTCGAGATGGTTTCCTAACATAAATCTAAGTGTCCAAGGTGTGATGAAAGTCATCAAAAAGGGAAAATGTTTTTTAAATGATCATGATTTTTGTGCTAGACTCTGAGATTTTCAGTATCACCCCGCCCTCTTGAATAATATTAAGTTCTGCAAATTATAAACAAATTCTAGAGGGTTGAAAGCACGGTAATGTGTGGGAAGTGTATGTAAACCCGTCGGGATGCTAAACAAGTCTGCTGGCAGCAGGTAAATGCATGCATGATACCAAGACAACTTCGTCAGGGTACTGAATAGGCTTGTTGGCAATGAAGCAATGTCGGGTTTATGAAGGTCCTCGAGTATGTTTTTTTATTTAATCAAAGTGAAAATATGTCTCATATCATGATTAGATGACTCTTGGATGGGATAGAGGTATTAGAGTGGGTTAAATGACATCCTTGTCAAGGATATGGATGCCTGTTGGCAGTAGTGGCCCTATCAATAGTATTGAAGTTAACTACATAAACATTGCTATGCTCGTAATATAAGTTAGATGCCAGATTACATTTGTTTTAAACAAAAATACAATTGATACTAAACTGCGTTATTTCTGAGTTATGATCAGAATGCTTGATCTGTTGTTATATGTCTCTAAAAATTCATTTCATCTGACCCCTGACATGAATTTTATGGTGATGCAGAGATAGCTCCTTCACCCAGTATGTCTCCATTGTTGGCAGCCACCAATAATTTTGATTCTCATCACAATCAAAGTCCCCCAAAAAAGATCATATCTTTCTGTAGCTACCATCACCTCCAATTTGTAAATGTTTATATTTTTGAGTTTCGAAGCGATGATTGGGATAAAGCCTACCTTATTGAGTTTTCGTGTGCATTTTCGTTTGTTTTGTTTTGTTTTAAATTCATGACTGTAAGCATGAATTTAAATATAAAACTTGGATTGGTTTCATATCTTTTACATTAGAAATATCATTTTAAAGGTACCCATATATGTTTAAAACTAAATACTTATGAATTTATTGATTGATACACTATCAAAATCTTTGTGTATTATGGGTATCGAGACTTCATTGGTTCTATAGTTCATTGTTGAAATGTTTGAATGCACAAGAACCTTGGTTAACTATTGATATTGTTCTCATGAGTTCAATTGTCATATCGACATTCATGTAAATTAGTACAGGCATGTTGTACTTGCATTTTTGTTTCACCTTGCTGGCCTGAAACATTAATGAGACCATTCATTATGCGTATGGGGTTTTGTACTCTGTAGGGTTTGGTACTCATCATGAGAAATGGTTAGGAGTTTGGTGAACCCTTTGGTTCTTGTTTTCCCTAACTCTCATGTTCAATTTATGATAACCCCCAGACTCTGCGATTTTCTTGCCATTACATTCCGCTTAGACCTATCTCTGTTGATCATTCGTTGGAAACCTAAACCTATCCCTTGTGATATCAGTTGTATCCTTGTCACAGTGGTAATGGCACCTGTGGTTCATATCGAGCCAAACGAATGCCAAGCTTTGCTATCGCATGATGACGTTATTGAAGACCTCAAGGCTCATGGTTGGGATGTGTTCCTCAAGAAGTTTGAGGGATACAAACTCTCGGTTGCACAAGCCTTTGCACATAATTTCGATGGTTTCAGGGCCAAGGTGGGGGATATATAGTTGGAATTAACAGAGGATTTCATGAGCAAGGTGACTGGACTCCCATTGAAAGGCAGGGGGTGGTTTAAGAATGATAAAATAGAAGATGTCCCATGGAGTTTATTCATGGCTTCCCACAAAACCACTTGTTGTACAAAAGCTATTCCTATTGCTCTTCTAAAACCGAGATGGCATAGTCTCCTTTTAATTCTAAAGCAATTTATTACATGTGAAGGCCGATATGGGATGGTTTTTCTGTACCACATCTGGTTTCTTATGATTTTCATAGGGTTTGAGTTGGATATGACTTTTTACCTGTTAATGAGTCTTAACAAACTGTCTAAGCGCTTTAAGAGACATAGTATCAATTCAAGTTTATTTCAACATGGGCTCATTAAAATATTGTTGGTTTATCACCTGTCGAAAATATGCGACAATTGGGAGACCTTTCTGAGCCAAAATGGCTTCACCCAGGTCGACGATATAGTCAGCCCTCATCTAATTGTAAACCCTAATTTAGATAGACCATTGACTAAAAGCCAGGTCGTCAATTCGCTTGATGGCCTAGAATGTAATAGACCATTGACTGAAAGCCAGGTCATCAATTCGCTTGATGGCCCAGAATGTAATGAAACAACTTTTGTTGTTGATGAAACCCCCGTGGATAAAGAATTACCATGTAGGTTTTCACCTAGAAGATCTCTGGATCAAGTAATTGTTGAATTAAAAGAAAAGGATCGCCCTGTGCCTGTGAACGATTCTAGTTTAAATGATAATGATAAACCTATTGTGAAGAATTTTCGTAAGGGAAAGAAACCAAAGAGCGTGGATTTAAGTTTTAGGAATAGGAATGTTGGTCGTGTGATTTCTAGAAAACTAAGAAATCGAAAGAGTAATCATCTGAGCTTGATCGATCCAATCGAGATCGATGATCGGTGTTCAGATCATGAGATAGACAATTTCTTGGCTCGTGAAGACCTAGAAAATCAATGTTCTAGGAAAGAGGTTGTTACCCATGTCGAACAGTATGACTTCGTGACTAATTTACCCCCATGTCTTAAGGGAAAACAAGGTTTTTCAGGTATCAGTCACGACCTGGAACAAACCACAGGTAAAAATGAAGAACCCATTGTCGACTGTGTTACACGTCGATCTGTCATTACCCTGGTGCACTATGATAGCTGTCTCGACTGGATAGAGTGTTACTATACATATGTCCCTCTCTTACAAGGTTGAGTCAAACGCTTGGCTACTCATAATGCTTTGTTGAAAAAAGAGAACCTTGACTTGAAGGCACATACAGAGAGGGAGAATAAATGATTCAAGAGGGTCGGGAATATAATCATTAAGAACATAACCAGTTTCAAAGCAATTATAAATTCCAAACTGTCAGATCCCTCTTTGGCTAATTTCTAATGGTAAAACGATTTTTTTGATTCTGTTATGAAAAATCGAAATAGGGAGATTTAATTTTTTATTTCATTTGCTAAAAATAAGACTAGCTACATAATTTATGATTCTGTAGCCAGTATCTATTGAATGATAATTAGTAATTGTTTTCTAAATATCAAATCTGTTTTACTATTTACAGGAAGTGGAAGATTATTATGTTGATTGCATGGAGCAAACTCTTTGAATCATACGTAGTTTCTGTCTTTTTTTATGTTTATAAAACTTTGGATTATTTTGACAAAACCAACTCATGCATGAGTGGTTACTATTTTCACTATTTTTGTAATATTATCTATTTTTTGTGGATTCAACTCTATATTGTATGATATGAGCATTTGAATCCTGAACTAGTTTAAATATTGTTCACTCTCGGTAGTGAGGACATCTTTGATTTGGACACATTATGGACATATAACTTTCAAGACTGAAATGGACAAGTTGTTCACTCCTTGGCTTTAGACCAGCGTGGCACTTACCCATTACGTTTTTCCTTTTATATTATAAAATGTTATTACGTTTATACAACTTTAGTCTTATTTTCGTATGATATTTCATATTATTCGGCACTTTAATTTTGTTTGTAATTTGTTGCTCATATATTACATCTGTGATCATTATTTCATTTAAATATCATTGATTTATGATTGATGTTAAATGATGCATTACATGAATGATTAATATTAAATTTCTTTCACTATAAGTGTTCATCATTACAAGATCGTCAGATCTGTATGTTTATTACTCTTCTCTTATATTCCTGCTCCGAAAACACCTTTGAGTTTGTTTCTGGGAGTGTTAGCCCTAGCATGTTACAGGTTTTTCTCACAGGCAAGGCAGTTGGGAGTTTGAATTGTGCAGAGACATAAACTCATTAGTTGATTAATCTCAGGTTAGTTTACTCGTATTCTATTTATTTTATTAGTTTATTTATCAATGAAATAAGAATAATTTAAATTGGCTTTGACTGTTATTCTGTTCTTATTTCAAATTTGTTTTAATTAGTATTCTTTAATTCTTTAGATTTTAAATATTAAACAGAAAATATAAAATGTATGTTCTTTCTTTATCTACTTCATAAACACTTTAAAAAAAACATCGATTTCACAAGATATCTAGTAAAACTTGCAAATTGAATATACATTGTTCAAAACCATATGCACATATCCATACTTCTATTTTGACGTTTGTAAATTATTGAACTTACATTATTAGTATCATAGATTTATAGGTTAGTTTCATTTATTTCATTTCTAGGACTTTAGTTGGCTAACGGAGCCATTAAACCCATCATGTCATTTCATTCCAAATGGCTTGGGTTGTTTAGACAACCCCGATCCATATTTGACCTTCCAATTGACGGTGTGTCTTATACGCCCGCCAACAAGTAGTTGGTAGATAATCGTCGGATTTGGAGATAAATAATAATCCTTCACCACTCTGAAACCTTCGGAGGGTTGTCCACCCATCAGAATAGTGTTCCAAAGAGATCAGGAGGGAAGTAAGGAGATTTCCTCAGCCATCGGCTCTTTGGCTCCTTTTCAACACATCAATTAGATAAATGTAGAATCCTATTCTCATGAAATTTCCAACTCGGTGCAATGGTTAACCATTTTAGGCACCAACACCATTGACATGAAATTTCTTGGAGTAGTGGATGAGAAATGGATGTGAAGAAGGAACAATGGCTAATCACGTGAATTATGGTTTCATGTGAGTGGAACTAGCTTATGTTTTTCATTTTTTCATGGGTCAACTTAGTTTTCCAGATCGATAGTTGACGATTCGAAGGCATATTAGCAGATGGTTGTGTAGGTCATTTTGGGGAACAACGCAACAATTAATGAAGAAGTTGAGAAATGAACCAAAAAAGGAGCGCGCGTCGGAGAACAAGGAAAAGAAGCGCGAGGAATAAGGAAAGTCAAGGGAAAATAAGAAGGATGCGGATCAACCATGTGTAGGAAGTTAGAATGTGAAAAAACCTAATCCACTTAGGGTTAGGGTTTTGGTCATATTGGTAACGAGTTTTAACCCACTTTTGTAGTATAAATATATGTATTGTGAGATATGAGGAGATCCAATAGAGTTGAGATATCGGTTATGAGTCGCAAGTACTAGTCATTAGTTTTGAGGTTCTTGCAGTCAGTTTTGGAGACATAGACTAATTGTATTCGAGGGTAAGATTGAAATATTTAGAGCTTGGTGCAGTCTTTTTAGCCTCATGTGCACAACACTATAAACGTATGAGGATCAGGTTGCAAGCTATGGATTTTAGTGCGACATTGGGAAACCTCATAGATACATGTGCATCTCATATGCAATTCTAATGTAATGCGCGCAGTGCAATATTTTGATGAAGATGAATAAAGAAGGAAATAATGCCAGATCTTTGTGTACGTAGCATAGGTGGGTGAACCATGGTAAAACATTGTGTCACTGTATGGAATGTTTCTTTTATGTTTTGCAATGGTTTATGATGAATGAATGAATGAATTTGGTAGTAGTAAAATGCAGCGTGCACTAGAATAAGACATTATATTTACTATAGAATGAATGTAAATGAATGAATATGGTTATAGAATGGTATATCTGTTATATTTGAGGTAGAAAGAATGCCTAACATATCCATGAGAACCATCCCTTCCATGATTGCAGAAATCTGGGTCCTGCAGTCACCCATAATCCACCTTGGGTGAGACTTCATTGTGCACTCTATGCGCAGTGTTTCCTTCTGATCTCCAAAAGAGCCGATGGTTTGTAGGGTTTTGTTAGAAACCTAAAGTAGAACTCGGGTCAGCCCAAACATTCCAACAAATGGTTTTTTTGTCGTCTGGAACTCAGAATATCAGATTGGAAGGGACTTGTTGAGAAGGACAGTGAAGAGAATGCAGTGGTAGAAGGGGATGTTTAGACCATGGAACCGTACTAAGAAGGATATTGAAATTTGGTTGGAAACAAAAGAGCTTGAGTTTGTGCAAAAAGACAATAGAAGCTATAGGTATACACCATGTCGGTATTTGGAAAGTTATGTGTTTACTAATTTTCATAAAGCATTTTTATGTTATTTTCCAAAGTTGTTGCAAGAGTGGATATTAATATTGAAGGATAATCACCCAACTAATTAGATAATACTAGTAGAGTGGACTACTGATAATATTGCACATTTAGAAAGGGTCAATAATAAATTCATGCGTGCAGTCGATACTGTGAAGTCATACAATGTTGTAGAGAAAGATTTTTTGAAGGGACCAAGAGGATGGTATATTAGGTCACTTTACATGTCCATCAATATGTTATTGCATGATAAAGACATGATGACAATGGAGTCAGGAAGCTAAATCACTTTGTGTGCATGGGGAGACTGGGGGAAGCACTAAGGATGATACAAGATATGGAGAGGGCTCTAGAGAGAGGCCAGAAGAAGGAAGCAATGGACTCCATTATGATGGATGAGGAAAATACCAAGGAGATATTGGATAGAATGAGAGTGACACGTAGCGAAAGACCCTACTAGTATAAGATCAATAGCAAGAAGAGGGAAGTAGGCGACAGAGAGGGATTGGATAGTTATGAGGAAGAGGTAGAGGATCTTCATGCTACAGGGAAGATTGAGGAAATCCCATGCACCACATATGAGATAAAAACAAGAGGTCAAGGGTCTGGCGCAGAAGAAGGATCTCCATTCTAGATGAAAATTAGTGTGGAACCCAAAAACCCATGCACAACTAAGACATATCAAGAAGAAGAACTGGTTAGACAAACAATAATTAGTAGTAGAAGGATTTTAGTGGGACGAGTGTCCAGTTGAAATTCACATGGAAGTACAAATTTAGCTAGCATTAGTCAGTTATCTACACTAGGCGGAGGTGGTAGCACAACAAAATTTATAATGGTAAGGGTAGATCTGACTATTCAGTTACCAGAGTTTCATGGAGAAGGGTCAAAGGACCCAGAGAAGCATTTGTTTATTTTTGAAAATATTTGGGCAGCTAAGAAGATTAGAGATGAAGATACAAAAGTGGTGCAACTTGCAATTACATTGAGAGACCGCACACTAGACTGGTATATGGGCCTCACAGTAAACATCCCACAAGGAGCACCTAAAACTATTGCATATGTAAAGAAGGAATTAATCAATGAATTCCAATGACCAAGTTCAGAAGATCAGTTCATGAATGAGATGATAGAAATCAAACAAAAGCTAGGAGAGTCATCTTGGGAGATTGATCGAAAGTTCAAGAGGTTGAAAGGTAAGTGTAATTATCCTATTATAGATATGCAACATAGACAGATATTTGTTAATTCATTATTTCCACATATTAAGTATCCATTGAGGAAAAAAAAGTTCCAGACTCGGGATTAGGCTCTGCAAGCAGCCTTAAAATTGGAGGAAAATTAGTATAAACATATAGATCTAGTTGTAGAAGAGTTGAGAGCATATCTTAAGAACCTAACATTTTAGTTGAATCAGAATAAAGGAAAGGAAAAGAGGGAAGTTGTCTAGTGTACATTATGCAGAACATAAGGACACATAAGAATGAGTGCCCAACATTTTCGAAGTACTTGGGAGCATGCATGCCAAATCCATTACCCACAGGAAGACCATGGTGTGAAATATGTAGAACACATGGACATGATCCTTATCATTTTCCCGTGATAAAAAAAGTATCAAACAAGACCTAAAAGTACATTTTTTAATTTCTGCAAGTCTATTGGACATGAGGACAAGGACTATGGAACTTTGGAAATGATGAAGGAGAGGACTTGAGATGCATATAGGATACAGGTTGAACCTATGACATGTCCACCTATGCAATAGTATAATAATGCACAATATTTTACAGTGCCACCACAGTATAATAATGTGAAACCGTATTATAATCAGGTACTACAATATAATACACCACATGCAGACAATCAAGGTAAAAGAGGAGGATTCAAAGGAGGAGGTCATGGAGGAAGAGGATTTGGAGGAGGTAGAGGACCGATAACCTGTGACAATTGTCAAAAACCTAGACATTATGCAAGGGATTGTCCACTGCCACCAATGACATGTATGTATTGTTGTGTAGCAGATCATGATATAGAAGTTTGTCCTACACTTTTGACAAGGATACAGGAAAAGAGGATTCAGAATAATCAGATTGTTCGATGTATTGTTGCGGAAACTAGATAAGAGGATGGGAAGAAGATAAATATATTTGCTCAAGGAGGAACCAAGACAAGAGTAGATGAAACAGTGTAGAGTCAGGACCAGCACCAGTGGGTCAGAAAGAATACAACACCTGAACAACATTTTGACACGCAGAAGGAAAGGGAGATATTCAAGCAGGCCAAACAAAAGATTTTACAGGAGAATATTACGTCTAATTCAGGAACAAATCCAGGAGATTATGTACCAGTATATGACGTGCCTCATTTATTTGATCATACCAGCAGAGATCACATTTCAGAGCAATTAATCTTAGAAATTTTTTGGGGTCTTTCTTGAATTTATTGAATGATAAAACCTCTCTACAAGTGTTACAAAATCTGTTAGAAAAGTGTAATTATGGAGAAGAGATAAAACTAGAAAAAAAAACAGTCAAACAGGTCCATAAGAAGATAAGGACAAATAGGGATTTCAAGTTGAATGCAAACATTGGAGACTTTAATATGGGGGATATCATATTAGACTTGGGGTCTGAAGTAAATGTTCTTCCTAAGAAAACATGGGAAGACATGGGGGAACCTAACTGAGGTATTCACCTATTTAGTTGAAAATAGGAAATCAACATAGAGTGGTACCAATTGGTAGATTGAAGGGCATTCCATTGGATTTAGATGGTGTGTGCACTATGGCATACTTTGAGGTGATTGATATAGTGGACAATAATACACCTTATCCAACATTGTTGGGATTGGATTGGGAATTTTACAATCATGTTATCATCAATTTGAAGACTAGGGAAATGATTTTTGAATCAGGAGAGAAAAAAGTTATAGCACCCCTAGATCCCTCAAAAGGTGGAAGATATATTGAATCACCGGCATAAACATTTATCACAGACGAGGTAAATCAGTTTTAAAGAACTATCACGTGAAAAGAAGATTACATTAACCCAACTGTAGATGAAATGCTTAGCTGGAGAAGCATTAGTTCATTTTCTTCAGACTCTAACATGGGTCTAGAGAATTGGAGACAACGATTACATGAGATATCTACTAGAAGATATGCAAGAATGATGTGCACACTAAGATGGATTGGATCAGAGGTAAGAGAACCTCCAACTTTTTATGGTCAAAACGATTTGGAAGATTTTTTAAGAAATTTTTAGTTAGAAGTATTGGAAAATCAAAGTTCATTAGTTCTATACCTTGCATTGAGAGAAACACCTACATGTTGGTGTGGTATTCACAAAGAGAAGATCAATAACTGTCATCAATGCAAAGTATTATTGCGCATTAGATTTGGTACAAAAAAAGAGAAAAAGTACTTGGAGAAGTATGATGGAATGGGACAACCCATAGAAAATATATATAGATGCATGATTCAATGGATACTGGTACCACTAGAGGAATGACTACATCACTTCATTCATACATTAGAAGGAACCCCAAGGACTTGGTATACAGAACTGGAACTGTGCAGAGAAACTGCAAATTGAGAGGAGATGCAACAAAACTTTGTCATTATATTTGCATTTGAGCATGAGAATCCAATGATGGATACAACACTGAAGTTGGTAAAAGAGAGGATATTTGAAGAACCTAAAGTTGAAATTGTCACAGCTTATCAAAATCATAATCGACAGACAGTTAGATAGTTTCTACATTGTTACAACATCGTAGAAGATGACCTAGTAGAAGAAAATCAGCATGATATTCAGATAACGGAAGTTGAAGGGGAAAGAGAAGTAGAAGGACCACACTTAGATTCAAAAGAGTTTTTTGAACCACTGAATATAAAGAGAGTCAATATTGGAATAGAAGAGAGCCCAAAAATTGCAAGTATTGGTGACTATTTGGACAACGAGACAGTGGAAAGAATAACCTAGTTTTTTTGTGAGTATAGTGATCTATTTCCATCAACATTTTCAGAGATGAAAGGGGTAGTAGGAGAAATTGGAGAAATTAATATTACTCTAAGACTAGATGCTAGATCAAATAGAGACCTTATAGGCTGAACCTAGTGTATAAACTTGAAGTTAAGGCATAGATTGATAAGATGTTAGAGATTTGTATAATAGAACTCGTTGAAGAATCTAAATGGATTAGCCCTATGGTAGTTCAGGAGAAGAAGCGAGGGGGAATACGGATCTGTGTAGACTTGAGGAAGTTGAACTATGCCTGTCTTCATGATCCCTTCCCTACTCCATTTATAGATTAAGTTTTGGAGAATGTAGGAGGAAAAGAAGCGTATTCATTTACTAATAGATTTCCAGGGTATCACTAGATCAGGATAGCACCATAGGATCGTCATAAGACTACATTTGCCATAGAATGGGGGTCATATAAGTACTTGGTGGTTCCATTTGGATTGAAGAATTCCCCTACTATTTTTTCAAGAGTAGTAGTAGTTGCATTTAAGGATTTTATACATAATTTTTTGGAAGTTTATTTGCACGATTGGACATTATTTAGCTTATTGAAGGATCATGTTGAAGTTTTGAGATTGATGCTAGAAGTTTTGAGATTGATGCTAGACATATGTATACCATGTCAAATTTTCTTGAACATTAAGAAATGCATATTCAACACACCGTTTGGAATTTTTCTAGGGCATGTGGTGTGTAAATAGGGTCTGTTGGTTGATCCTACGAAGATTATTGTCATTGTTAATTTACCACTGTCTAAGTCAGTGCACAAGTTAAAATATACACTTGTTCATACATGTTACTATAGTAAGTTCATAAGGGAATATGCACACATTATTGCGCCCATGGAGAAGTTGTTAAATAAGGATATCAAGTTTCAGTGGAATGATGAGTGCCAACAAAGTTTGGATATATTGAAGGAGAAAAAGGTGACAGCGCCAATTTTAGTGTTTCCATATTGGTCAAAAGAGTTCCATGTTCATGTGGATGCATATTCAATAGCACTTGGAGCAGTATTAACATAGCCAGGAGAAGGTGATATAAATTACCCAATAGCATTTGCAAGTAGGAACCTGTCAGATTCTGAACAAAATTACAATACAACATAAAGAGAAGGTTTGGCTATGGTGTATGCATTGCAGAAGTTAAAACATTATTTATTGGGCCAACATTTTAAGATGTTCACAGATCACTCTACTCTTATATACCTAGTCAACAAGCCAGTGTTGGGNNNNGGGGCGGGCGGGGGGGGGAGATTATGTAGATGGTTGTTGTTATTTCAAGAGTTTGATTTTGAAGTAGTTGTGAAACCTGGAAGATTGAATGCAGAGCCAGATCATCTATCCTGGATAACTAATGTCGAGGAACCAAGCATCTTGGAGGACAATTTTCATGATGCACAACTCTTTTTAGTGAATATTGTTGATGAATATTTTGTTGACATTATTGAATTTTTTAGTACAGGATTTTAGCCCAAAGGAATATAATACCGCCCAGAAGAAGAATTTGGTGGTTAGAGCTGTAGAATACCAACTTATTGTAGGACACTTGTATAAATTAGGTACAGATAATATTTTAAGGAGATGTGTCATGGAATATGAATGCCCTATCATTTTAGCAAAAGCACATGAAGGAATATCTGGGTGAAATTATACAAGTAAATCTACTTTCAGAAGATATTACACGCAGGATTATGGTGGCCAACATTTTCTAAATATGCACAGGAGTATTGTCAGAATTGTGATGTCTGTAAGAGGGTAGGAAATCCATCCAGGAGGGATGAGATGCCAATGAAGCCTCAGGTAACTCTTAAAGTGTTTGATAAATGGGAAATAGACTTTGTAGGACCAATCAATCCACCACTTAGGATATCGGGAGCAAGGTATATCATTACAATGACAAAATATTTAACCAGATGGGTTGAAGCAACAACAGTGAAAGATTGCAGTGCAAAAACTACAATGCACTTCCTGTTTGAACAAGTAATAACAAGATTTGGATGCCCTAGAATTATGATGAGTGATCAGGGGACTCATTTTTATCAATAGTACCATCTAGGAAATGACTGAAGAATTTGAGATACATCATCAGAAGAGTACTCCATACCATCCTCAGGCTAATGGAATAGTGGAAGCATTTAATAATATATTGGAGAATGCCTTAACCAATATTTGTAATGTAAATAGGGATGATTGGGATTTGATGATATCAGTAGTGTTATGGACCTATAAAACTACATGCAATAAAATCACAGGGCAGACACCTTTTAGATTGGTGTATGGAAAAGAAGTAGTAGTCCCTTTGGAGTATTTGATACCTAGTCTATGGATTGCAACAATTACAAACATGACAAAAAAAAGGCATAGTACTGGAAAGATTGGCTCAACTCATGGAACTAGAAGAGGACAGAATTATAGATGGTTTCCATCAAGAAGTACAAAAAGAAAAGGAAAAATCTTGACATGACAGGAACATTAAGAAGAAGAAATTTAAGGAAGGAGATCTGGTTCTCCTCTATGACAATAAATATTTACAGCACCCAAGAAAATTCAAGATGCTTTGGCTAGGGCCTTTTGAGATAAAGTATGTCACAAATGGAGGTGTTGTGCAGCTACAGGATTTAGCAGGAAAGGAGATTAAAGGATTAGTGAATGGTAGTCTATTGAAACTATATAGGGATAGTTGACCTACTAACCCTCAGTAGTTGCAATGTAGAAAAATAGAATTGTACATATTGTATATAGTAGGAGTTAAAAGAGAAAAAAAATGGAAACAGAACAAAAAGACAAAAATATGTAGGAGTTAGATAAGTGGTAGACATGTAGTTGGATAATATATCATGTAGTAGATAGTAAGTGACACAGAAGAACATGAATATATTGCACGCCAGAGAAAGGTGACAAGATAGAAAATGCAGATTGACGGGATAGAAAGCAGCTGGAAAAAGGAAAAAGGTGATGATTGGAAAAATTGGATACGACAAAGAATTTATGACAAGAACTATAAAAGAAGGAAATGTGAACAAGAAGACTCATTGTGACTTGAAGAAAATGAGAGCTAAAGGAGTGAAGACACAAAGCAAGCAGGTGATTTTGAGGATATTCTATGAAGATTCAGAAAAAACATGTTTGGATTCAGCAAAATGGCCTCGCCAAAGGTTGGAGCTCCCAGTTGCACCACAAGGAAAACACACAGCACCATGTGATATCCACAGGAGCAAGCATATGCCAAAGTAGCAAACCATATTCAGCTGAAAGGAGTGGAAGACATGGACTCCATCCCTTCCCCAATGATCGAACCGGTTAGCCCAACGATTATGGAGGAATAGGAACAATAGATTCCAACAACATGATAAATGTTGATTGAACCAAAGGTCGAAGAATAGAACCCTACTGTAGAGAAAAACCCTACATAACAACTTAACCTAGGAGCACCACAACATATGAATGGGGAAGAAGATGAAAAAACAAAATCAAATGAACCTAGAGGATAGGTCAAAGCAGCACAACAACCTGTTGCAAAACCAACGCAACATATGGAAGAACAGGTTCAGGTGGAGGATGTTACATGCCAACAATATTTATACGTAGAAGTAGAGGAGGATGAGCACCAGGAAGTAGGTCCATGAATAGTGACAAGAAAAACAAAGGGAAAACATACATCATAGAGATAACTGCGCAAAAAAAAAGAAACAACATTGACAATATCGCACATACCTGAAGGATTCACAATCCTTCCTGACATATTAGGATCTTGTTGACGGGCGAAATCGACCGTCCGTCAATTGAGAGAGTGGAACCGGTCCAGGGTTGTCTAATAACCCAAGCCGTTTAGGATGAACCACCCTCACGGGTTTAGCGGCTCCGTTAGCCGATCTAAGGTCCTAAAAAAACAAAAAGAAAACCTATTCTAAACTAACTAATCTAACTAAAACTACATAAAACAAACTAATAAACTAATCTAACTAAAACTATCTATTAAACAAACTAAACTAATCTAACTATTCTATATATACAATCTACTAACTACTACTATACTAACTACTAACTGGAATATAACTTATTCACAAAATGTACAATATCCACAATTTACAGATTTAAATAAAATCTGAAAAAATTCATTTATATTCTGCCCTGATGACAGAAGTAGATATTTTTTGTTGATTTTATGATTTTATAAACAAGAAATAAAAAAAAACTAACTAAACTAAACAACTAATATACTAATTCTAACTACTAATATAAACTAAAACATATATCTACTAAAATACTAATATTATACTAAACTAACAAAAATAAATTACGAACTGACCTGGAGAAATGCTCCAGATTTGTCCTATGTATGATGATCTTCTAAGCTGGTCGGAGGGAGGAAACCCGCACCGAATAATCCAGGAGCTTCTCGTAAACGATAGCTATAGTGCTCTTCAAGTTTTCTTACAGGACAAACAAGACATAAAAATCACAACAATCATACCATTTATAAACCTCCACAATTAGGTAAACTTGTATGCAAAGAATTATACAAAATAATTCAATTGATGAAGAAGAGAAATCTATCATTCATAAGCTGAATCAAGTAATTGTTGTATTTTTAAGTAATGAAAGAAATCAGATATGGATGAAACATTAATTAATTCATATCATTCTGCAAAAGACTGCGATAGCTAAAGTAGTCACTAATCTAATGCAAATTGATAAACATAAACATGAAACAAAATATTGATATTATGAAAGCGAAAGTTGTAGCAGAACATCAACTTCTGTCTCAGTTTGTATTAGATATCCATAATCCTGTTTCTTTTGTTGCCAAAAATCGGGTGAACAGAATCATAATCAAAAAGTTTTAAAATCGTTTCATATCCAATTGAACCCGATGTAACCAAAACAAATCATAGGTAATGATCAAACAGGATATACGATCGAATCCAAACCAAATCATTTTCCAATCGTTATATCTGTAATGACATAGCAAATGATTTATACCATAAGCAAATTAAACCAACACTGGCGCGTAGAAATCATAATAGGATCGATCAATTGGTAACAGAGTTTGTAAGAATTGGTCAATCATTTGCTATAGCAAATTGGGGCAGACAAAATCATTCACGAAATCCCGAATCTCCTCATACGATTTTAATAGAATGAGATAAGTCGAACTGAGTTATCAAACTCGTTTGAGAACAGAACTGTAATCAAATCTATTTTGATATCAATGCAATTCATAAAATCGATCAAACCAACTGAAGATACAGCTATCCAATCAAGCGAGTCAAACAGCTGGGGTTTTACACAGTCGTCGTGGATGAAAACGTTCCATGATTCGGGTGTGAATATTATTCGCACAGACTTAAAATGAAAGTATTGTTTCCATGAAAATAGAGTAATTTTTCCCAACTTGGAAATGATTAAATATAGAACATTATATGACAAAGCATCGTAACAACCAAATTTATTGAAATCATTTTCCAGTCACAGCATATGAACCATAACGAAATCAAATCCATCAAGATCGTATTCTAATTTGGGCATGAAAAAAAATTCCTGTTCAAATCAGATACAAACCAATCCAGTCGAAAGCAAACCATCAAACGATCAAATCAAATCGAAAATAAAACCAAATCAAATTCGAATGAAAATCTATCGGTGTCTAAACTGGGGATGATCAAATCATATATCCAAAATGAAATTTCGTTTATTTTAGAAAAGAAAAAGAATGTACAGGATGAACACTGAATGACAGAGGCATTTGAATGAGAAGCAGAGCTATTTGAACACAGAATTCAAATCATTATATTAACCTTGGCCATTCACAGAACTGAAACGATATCAAAATCCATACCTGTATGACGAGCAGATGGTTTAATCATGACAATTTAGAGTTGATAACGGCTGTGGCCGATTCAACATTCTTGAAAAGGATGGAGCCTGTTGTCTTCTGCTTCTTATCAGTTGCTTTGAGTTTGTCTCTTTGATTGGTCAACACTGCAATTTGATCTTCCAGTGATTGAATTTTTGATTGGAGCAGGGGAACATCAATGTAGTATCGTTCTAACCATAAATCACATTGGTCACAAAAAAGTTTTCCAGGTT
This sequence comes from Picea sitchensis, assembly GCA_010110895.2. Lineage (NCBI taxonomy): Eukaryota > Viridiplantae > Streptophyta > Pinopsida > Pinales > Pinaceae > Picea > Picea sitchensis. The sequence continues at coordinate 34,858 of SNQJ01S0027840.1, forward strand.
TCATAAGAGTAGGCGATGGATTGGGCATATGGCTGAGGGTTTCATTAGGCAACTTAATACCAGGGTAGCTAGGATTATATTTTAAGTAGGGGGGAAGATTCGTCATGAAATCATAAGGTGGTTCAGGGCATAGACCCTATGAGTAAGGATATTCACTTGCTAGAAAACGTTCCACGTCAGAGTTTGAATCCTCACTAAGGATTATAGGCTTTGACTCAGCAGAGGGTTTAGGTTTGTTCCTGGTCATCCTTGAAATAAGCTGAGTGTTCTTTTTACCCTTGGCATTAGTAGTAGGGTTTGCCTTGGGATTTTTGCTCGCAGGCCTTTTAATAGTTTCAAACTTCTCAGTTATGGCGTCGGGTAATTCAACCTTAGGGTCGACCGAGGGTTTAGGAGGAGGCAGTAGGATATGGAAGGGCACAGGTGGCTCAGCCTTGGTTTCAATTACCATAGGCTTGTCAACCTGGACAAGGTCTGTATCCTCAAAACCATTACGAGCGATGAAATCTCTCTAGCTATCATCGTGTAAACTCAAGTGATACACAATAATAAGTTTAATAAGCCCATGGTGGAACAGGATACTGTCATCCTTCTTCATTTTAAACCTTTTCGACATTTTATATAGGTTGCGCTAAAAGTAAAAGGGTATATTCAACGGGTATCCCATAAAATTCATTAGCAAACGCAGGTGGTAGAGAAACAGAAGTCCGTATCGACCTTCACAGGTCACGAACTGCTTGACTATGATCAAAAGGTCGTGCCATCGTGGTTTAAGCAAAGATATGGGCATACCTCTGTCACAAGAGGTGACTTTGCGCGAGAGGAACAACAACATCCATGGAACCTCTTCTACTTTCGAATTTTTGAACCAACGCTGGCCTGTGGCAAGTAACCCTGTAGTAGAACTGATAAATCCCTCATCAATTTCCAACTGGATATCACCCACCTTGGCTCTACAACCATCGAGAGTCATGGCAAACTTCCATGCCACACTAGATTAAAAACTTCAAATCGTTGCACGAAGGTGAGCCATCCGTTATCCTCCAAGTCTTTGTGGGCATTGTCAAACATTAACAAGGCTTGGCTGCCATTTGGCTCGATTTGCACGACTGGTGCCATGGAGTTGAGCACATGGTAAGCCGAGGGTTTGGATCATAACACACACAGGAGCAGAGCTACCCAAGCTAATAGAAGTGAACGAGAATAAGGGATAGGCATAAATGCCATCGTGCGAAGGTGGTGGAGTTTATCTCTGCCATGCATAATAGTTATTGTCAAAGTACAACCATCGGCTATCATAGCTGTTCAACCCACTATAGCATAGTTCAAAAATCATGTCGCTTGGCTAACCAATGAAACAATGGTAAGTGTATAAACAAAAACATGCAATGAATGTTATGCCATAGTTTTTAAACCCTCAACATACAAGTTGAAACCAATGCCAAATGTTTAAGCATGCGCCAAAGCATCAGCTCATATCAATCGTTTAACCAATGTGCCCATGGGTATTCATATAATCAACAAGCCAATAGTTACGAAAACACAAACATAGGTATCATATTAAAAGATATAAATGAAAGATTTAACCATAACACCCATGTATTTTCATGAAACCAAAGGTCAAGTAGGTCAAATAGAATGCAAATCCAAATGCTAATGCCTTACAAACTCAATCAAACCAAATTACACAATCAATCGAAGCATGAGTACCGATCAAAGGATCTTGCCAGTTGTATAATGATAAATAAAAGGTAAGCGCAATGGGCATATCGACAAAAAGAGATATTGACAGTTCAAATAATGACTTCAATGCAACTTCGAAAGACGAAGTTTTCACGCTTACAGTCGTGAAAACAAAACGAAGGCAAATGTGAAAATGCCGCAAAAAAGTGTCGTTTATTTGAAAATTGCGACGAAAAACTGATGTTTGAAAAACATTGGTGTATGCAGCTTATAAGATCATGGAAAAATGTGAATTGGCTGCCAACAATGGTGACACATTGGTAGAAGAAGTTATCTCTGCCAAAATGAACAAATTCATATTAGGACAGTAAAGACAATTCCAACTCGAAAGTAACAACCAGAAAATAGTATAAACATCATCATTAACCAACTATTCCAAAAGATGAAAACCGATAACAATCTTAAGATTAGCAAGTCACGATATTAAAGATAAAATCTCCAATACTATTGGCATAGCCACTGCTGCCAGCAGGCGTCCATAGCCTCGACAGGGTTTCCATTTAACCCACTCTGACATCTGTATCCTATTAAGAAGTTCTGGATCAGAATAAAGGACATTAAAGAGGTTTCTTTTTTGCAAATTTTCATATACCCGACATTGCTTCGCTGCCAGCAGGCCTGTTCAGTACCCCGGCGAAGTTGTCTTGGAGCAATGCATGCATTTACCCGCTTCCAGTAGACCTGTTCAGGATCCCGGCGGGCTTACAAGCACTTCCCATCGCTCTTATTAATAATTTTATTTTGTTTTTCATAGATATATAACTGAGCAGGGTGACGTTGAAAATCTTGATATTTTAACATATTTTTTAGACCTCATCAGATTTTTTTTTTTTTTTAAACTGTCCTTTATTTAGATCCAGAGATGTTTTATTTACAAAAACAACTTCCTAAGACAAGGAGACATCTTCTAATTCATTCCCTTACGAAAAATGGACAGCGTAAAATAATAATAGATGATCATGACAAGATTTTCTCAGAGATCAAAATCAATCAACTTCTTTTAAACAACAGATTTTTCCAACACAGATAGAAATTTCAGAAATATACCAATGATGTTTGTACAATTTTTTCAGAAGTTATTTCAACGAAGGGATTTTCTATCATCTTTGTCTGAATAGCTCAGTGTACAGGTATGTGTATTTTTCAAAAACATAAACTGATAAATTCAAATCAAAATAAAAAACAAAAGAAAACGAAAACGCAAACAAAAATAAAAATATTTACATAATATACAAGAGTAGTTATCAAGCAAAGTATCTCTTCAGGGCTTGGCCATTCACCGGGTAGGTGTCAAGCTGCCCTTCAATATTCTGCAATCGAAAAGAACTAGGACCCAACTTTTTAGCAATTAAAAATGGTCCAAGCCACAAGTTTTGAAATTTTATGTGCTCTCCCCTTCCCTCATGTGGTTTGTCCCACTTCAAGACGAGGTCGCCTACTTCAAAATTCCTATCATAAGCAGAATTAGAATCAAACCATCTTTTAACCAATTGTTGATGCTGATCTAACTTGCGTTTAGCCTGGGCTCTTACTTCTTCTAGCTTCATCAAAGCGTTAATTTGATTTTCTAGAGGGGGACAATCTTCTTCTTGAATTTTCTGCGACAACTGAAGTGAAGGAAGAAGAATGTGAGGTGGCAAAATTGCTTCTCTTCCATAAATGAGAAAACAGGGTGAGTTACCTATAGCATCTTTTGACGTTACCCTATCGTCCCATAGCGCGTTCAGCAGCGCATTGTGCCAATTTTTGTGATTTTCAACCATGGTTCTCTTGATAATTTTAATTAAGTTCTTGTTTGTTGATTCTGCCAATCTATTGCCCTGGGGGTAATAACTAGCAGAATACTTCAACTTAATTCCTTTTTCCAAAGCGAATTCTCTCATCTCAAGAGAATAAAAGTAAGAAGCGTTGTCAAAGACTAAACAATCAGGGATACCGAAACGAGTGATAATATTCAAATTTAGAAAGGCGATTACCTGACTGGTGTTGACAGTTCTTAACGCAACAGCTTCAGACCATCGGGTAAAGTAATATGTGGTTGTCACAATAAACTTGTGCTATTGGGAGGATGGAGGTTTGATTGGACCTATGATATCAAGGCCCCATTTCTAGAAAGGGGAATCTACTGAAATAGGTTGCAAAGGAAAGGCTGGTTTTTGTAACTACCCTGATGCTTTCTGACAGATGATACATTTACGACACAAGGCATGGGCGTCTCTAAAAAGAGTTGGCTAGTAGTAAGTGGCTCTTAAAACCTTATGAGCAATGGTGTCACCACCAAAATGACCGCCAACTTCTCCAGCATGCAACTCTAGCAAGACTTTTTTTGCTTCGTCTTTTTCAAGATAGCGCATCAATACGCCATCAAAATTATGATGAAACAGGATACCATTAATCAAATGAAAGGAGGCAGAATTTAACCTCAACGCTCTTCTCTTAGGGGGGTCTAAGTGACAAGGTGTTGTCCCATGTTCAAGACATAATCTAATATCGTCATACCAAGGACTAACAAGGTTTTTTGCGCAACATATTAGACTTTGATCGCATTGTCCTAGGTTTGACGTATCACTTTCTTCTTGCTGTCCTATTTCCGAATCAACCACCAACTTACATAAACCTTGGCCTCTCACAATCTGAGCTGGGGTGATTT
>SNQJ01S0027840.1:39323-71979 GCA_010110895.2 Picea sitchensis
CACTAATAAGTTCCTTACAGCTAGGTAGGGAACAATGACTTTCGTCCTTGACTTCAAAAGATAGGACCAGAAGTGTTTGACTACTTTAAAAACAACGTAGGCTTACCGATCCACCATTAGATAGTTAAGTTCGGCACCTTTGAAAGAAAATCTCATAAAGGTGATGGGTACTTCATGGTTCTCGGCATTCTTCTGAGTTAGGACGACGGCATAAGAATGGTCGAAAGCAAAAGTATAGAGTGTAAAATCTTGAGAGAAGTCAGGGCTCATGAGAGACGGAGCGTCTATTATGGAATTCTTTATTGCATTGAAAGCCTGATTTTCTGTGGGTCCCTAGTGATATTGGGTGTCTTTCTTAATCAAATTCTGTAAAGGCTTGACCATCTCAGAGAAACTGGGGATGAATCTCCTCACAAAGTTAATCTGGCCTAAGAAAGACTGCATGGATTTTTTGGATGTAGGAGGGGGAAGTTTCGCAATGACTTGAGTCCTATCGGGGTCAATAATAATTCCTTCACTAGACACAACGAATCCTAAGAGTTTACCCTGTTCTACCGCAAAGATGGATTTTTTGGGATTTAAGGAGATGCCGTATTTACGACATTGCAGTAGAACAACTCGTAAGTGAGCTAGATGATCGTCTTTGTTTTTAGAATAAATAGTCACATCATCTAACTAAAATACGATGGACTGATTGATTAAGCCTCGAAAAGAAATGTCCATTGCTCTCTGAAAGGTGGCACCAACATTAATCAATCCAAAGGGCATTTTACGATAAGCATAAGTGCCCCACGGGGTACGGAAGGTAGTTTTGAGTTGGTCTGGTGGAGACATCAGGACTTGGTTGTATCCAGAGAAACCATATAACAAAGATAGCCTCTCAGAACCAGATACATGTTGAAGGATCTATTCCATGGGTGGGATAGGATAGTTGTCTTTATCAGACGCTCTATTGAGGTTTCGGAAATCGACGCAGAGTCAGATTTCCCCGTTTTTCTTCCGAATTGGGACAAGGTTAGAAACCCATTGAGTGTGCCTAATAGGAAAAATTATTTTAGCATTAAGGAGCTTATTCAATTCTTTTTGAATGGTTGGTTCAAGTTTGGGGTGCATTTTCCTCAATTTTTGTTGAAAGGGTAAGGTTTGGGGTTTCATCGAGATGGCATGCTGTATAATATTAGGATCGAAAGTTTTAAGATCATCATATGTCCATGCAAAGACATCATTAAATTCTTTAAATAATTTAACCAATGCAGCTTTTTCTTGTCGAGAACATCCCAAGCCTAGGTTAATGCACCGAGGATTTTCATTAGTTCCTAAGTTTACTTTTTCATAAGACAACGAGGAACTATTGGTTTTACATTTGACCGTATTTTTAAATTTATCTTCAAAATCATAAAAATTCTCTAATCTAACTATAGGTTTAGGTATGGAATTTACCATGTCCGACAGAGCTTCAGGAGTTTTCGGATCAGGTATTACCGTAAAATTGTGCAAATTGTCGTCATGCATGCGTTCGTCTATCACCGCGCCTTGAAAGGTTTCTTCCATGTGCAAAAAGTTGATGATTTGCTGATCGTCATAAAAAACTCTCCAGTTTGTGATGTTGTCGGGAATGGATGGTCGAAACAATAGCTCCACGGAGAATGCGTCTGGGGACAAGCCTTCTGCAGGAAGAAGTTTAGAAGCTACATTAGCTAATAGATCTGCTTCAGCATTATTTAATCTAGGAATGGAATTTATATTGAAAGCAGAAAATTTATTCATTAAACTCCATACCTCAGACTGGTAGCTCTTGAGATGCAGAGAGAGACAGTGGCTAGAATCTCTTACCTGTCTAACCACTATTTCAGAGTCACCAAATACGACCAGGTTTTGAATGTTCATATCTAGAGCTTTTCTGAGACCCTGCAGTAAAGCCTCATATTCTGCAGTATTATTAGTACATTCAAATTCTATTCTACATGAAATTAATGTCTTGTTACCTTCCGGATTGATAATGATGCAGCCTACACCAGCTCCTTCTTTAGACTTAGACCCGTCAAAATATAGAGACCAAATTTGATTTCCATCGGGCACATGGGACCGTTGCATAGAATCTGTTGGTTGCATATATGCTACAATCTCAGACTATTGTTCTGGATTGATGATAGGTGAAGCCTCGGCCATGAAATTACCGAAGAAGGTGTCCATCCCTTGGACTTCGGGTAAATCAGCAGAAGGTGTATATGGTTCGTTAGGATCGTTCAAATCTGTGACCGTGAACTTAAGGTAGTGTTCACGATTCACCCTGATCTTGTTAGGCTTGTTGTTCTTTGGAAGCCATAGATGAGACCAATCTGTCGCGAAATAACCATGTAGATGCTCCGACCAGTCCCTGCTTAAAAATAGACCATACACTTTTGGAATATCCACAACAATTATATCAATAACTTGATGAACCTTGGGGTTAGACGATAATCTAATAAGTACATTTTTTAGTTCGCCTATAACTTTAACATTGGTTCGATCAAGTTGTATGATTTTTAAAGTAGATGGTTCCACTTCAGTGTTAATCTTCTGGCAGACAGACCAAGGCATCACATTGGATGACGCCCCTGAGTCCACCATACAATTATGCATGTTTCTGTTGAAAATTTCGAAAGTTAACAAGAAAGGAGGTATATTTTTGTGAGTACTAAGAGTAGTAGCTTGTGGCTTTCTACTTACAGTTTCTAAAGCTACTTTATCTACATTATTTACATTATTTACATTACTTACAGGGACTACAGGAAGGCTTCCTTTATCTTGAGGATCGGGATTATTTTTGGTGGAAGTCTTCCGAGGGACTTTGTTTTGCACAACCTTGTTACCATTAGAATTACCATTTTTGTTGTTCTCTAAAATATTTTGTAACATTTTTTGAAGAAGAAATGGAAACTTCAATAACTCATAAATAGAAATGTTAGCCCTTAACTTTCTAAGATCTTCAACAACATCATAATCTAAGTTGGGGTTCACATTTCTTTGTTTAGTCTCAGCTGATTTAGATTGCTTTGGAGGCAAAGTTGTAGTTTTTTCGGCATAAGGTTTGTTTGCTGCCTTACTCCTGGTATTATAAGGATGAACTGTCTCGAAGTTAGCTTGAAAGATGCTATTCGAGAAGTGTCCAAAAATGTTTGGAGAAGACTCTTCTTCTTGAACTGTTTCTTTTTCAACTACCTCCTGAGGGATCTCAGGGGGCATCAAGTTTTCTTGGGCCTCTAGAATTGTTTGAAGGGCACATTGCAGACTTTCTAGATTAAGGCCTTCGGTGGTTGGATTGGGTCAGTTGGTAGGAAAAGGCTTCCAGAAAGGGGGTTTGTAGGGTCCTTTACTCGAGGAAGCTTCTTCGGTTGACCTTTTTAAGTCTATAACTTGATTTGACAGTTTTTGAACAACTTTAGTTAAGTTTTCTAAATCAGAGTTTTCAGGTTGTGTTTTACTTAGAGTGGGTCTGGGGAGAATTTCGATCTTCTTTTTGGAAGAAGAACTAGTCTCAATTTCATTTCTAGAAGAGTCTTTAAGACTAAGTATGTCTTTTTCAATCTAGCTAGCCTCTTCGAAGGCCTCTAACAACGTGGCTTTCTTAGATCGTTTAACCCAAATAGCTATACATTGATGCAAGGCTTTAGTGTAGTAAGCTATTATAAGACTCTCGGCAGGCATGGAATTTGCAGGGATTCAGTTTTTAAGTGTTAATAATATTTGATTAAAGTCTTTAACTTTTTCTTTTGGGTTCATTCTTAAGCTTGAAAGGTCCATGACTAGGACTTCCAGAGGTTTACCGTCTCCGAACTTTTCCAAAAAGCATGACTCGAACTTTTCCCAAGACACAATGGTATGGGGTTGTTTGGAAAAGTACCATGTGGATGCATTGCCCTCGAAGGTATAAGGGAACAACCTATAGACAACGTCTTCATNGTTTTGAGTCAGGGTCAAACTTGGGTAGCCATTTCTCCGAGTGTTTAGGTAGAGGGTGCTGAGCTCCAGGTACAACTACAACATCTTGATCAAGCCAGGATCTAGCAGGGTTGTTCTAATTTTCCATTGGAGTAGTGGGCGTGGAAGGCTGAGAAGGGGAATCACCTTCGTCAGAGGAATCTCCTTCAGAAGAGAAAGGAGATGATAGAGGCTATGAAGGAGGTATCTCAGATCCTCCTGCAGCAAGATTTAAGATTGGATCTGTGGGATTCACAGTGAGGTTAGTGTCACCTAATTGTTCTCTGATATCAAAGAAGTCCAAATGTTGACCCCACAGATGGTTTGGTTTCCTAAGACGAGCTAAGGCACTATGTGTTTTTATAAGAGATTGACGAAAAATCTCTTGTATGTCACCACCTAAAGGATTAGGGGTTGTTGGTTCAACTGTTATCTGTGGATCATCGGTTGAAGTAGTTGTTGTTTGAGGGGGAGGATTCTTGCGACCACCTCGTGCCATTAATTAAGTTCAGGCCCTCCTTCTAGTGCCATTTGTTGACGGGCGAAATCGACCGTCCGTCATCTGAGAGAGTGGAACCAGTCCAGGGTTGTTTAATAACCCAAGCCGTTTGGGATGAACCACCCTGATGGGTTTAGCGGCTCCGTTAGCCGATCTAAGGTCCTAAGAAAACAAAAAGAAACCCTATTCTAAACTAACTATTCTAACTAAAACTACATAAAACAAACTAATAAACTAATCTAACTAAAACTATCTATTAAACAAACTAAACTAATCTAACTAGTCTATATATACAATATACTAACTACTACTATACTAACTACTAACTGAAATATAACTTATTCACAAAATGTACAATATCCACAATTTACAGATTTAAATAAAATCTGAAAAAATTCATTTATATTCTGCCCTGATGACAGAAGAAGATATTTTTTGTTGTTTTTATGATTTTATAAACAAGAAATAAAACAAAACTAACTAAACTAAGCAACTAATATACTAATTCTAACTACTAATATAAACTAAAACATATATCTACTAAAATACTAATATTATACTAAACTAACAAAATAAATTATGGACTGACCTGGAGAAATGCTCCAGATTTGTCCTGTGTATGATGATCTTCTAAGATGGTCGGAGGGAGGAAACCCGCACTGAATAATCCAGGAGATTCTCGTAAACGATAACTGCAGTGCTCTTCAAGTTTTCTTACAGGACAAACAAGACATAAAAATCACAACAATCATACGATTTATAAACCTCCACAATTAGGTAAACCTGTATGCAAAGACTTATACAAAATAATTCAATTGATGAAGAAGAGAAATCTATCATTCATAAGATGAATCAAGTAATTGTTGTATTTTTAAGTAATGGAAGAAATAAGATATGGATGAAACATTAATTAATTCATATCATTCTGCAAAAGACTGTGATAGCTAAAGTAGTCACTAATCTAATGCAAATTGATAAACATAAACATGAAACAAAAGATTGATACTATGAAAGAGAAAGTTGTAGTAGAACATCAACTTCTGTCTCAGTTTGTATTAGATATCCATAATCCTGGTTCTCCCACAAGCGAGGATGATCCTTATTACAAAAATAATAAGTATTTATATGTTTTCAACAGGGTAAAACCTTCCTGTGGAAGTTATCAAAACTGTTTACATAAATCTGGGAAGATATCCCAAGTTTAACTAAACTAGGAAACTACAATAAAACTAAAACACACAAATATCCCCTAAACTGCCCGGCATGTCCCATGCAATTCGAATTTACCTGAAAAAGGGTCAAAAAGGACAAGTTAGAAGGATCTTTTATTAATAAAATAATCAAAATCTAATTCTATAGACTAGCTACAGAATCCTGCGATTCTGTAGCTGGCCTAAATAAGACACAGAATCAGTATTTAAAATCAATTGAAAATATTTTAAAGAATTAAATTCAATTAACATTAAACAACTATTTGAAAACGAATCATTTAATTTGAAATTATTATTAAACAACAAGTCTATATGGAGAGTAAAGGAACAATTTCATCAGGAGTTCCAATTTTAGAGCCGAAGCAGTGGATTACAGGGTTGTATAACACAGGGATAATGAACTTGTTATAAATCCCTCATTTTAGGTGGGGTAAATATGTAAAAAATTGTGCCAAACAATTAATGGTAATGGTGCATGGGGGTATTTTATGGATGGACAAGATGATATCAATAGATGTAGATCTAATTGCATAAATTATAGGTTTTCCAACATATGGAGAAAATCTAGAAAAATATTTGTATGACAAGAGAAAGGAGAAATCCCTAGCAAAGGAGATGAAGAAGACATATGGTACTGAGAGAGGATCCCAAGGAATCATAATTAACAGAACCAGTGAACCTTCGACGAGGTTGGAAATAAAACTGATGGATTTCAAGCTCTTAAGGAAATGTTGCAAGGAAGAAGCACATGCAAGAGTTATAGTAGTAGTTGTGTAGTGCACGAAGGGGACTTTACTCATTTGGAGCCCATACTTACTAAATTTATTTTTGGAAGACTATAAGGATGCACAGGATTTGGGAACAGAGTTCCATTATGCATGGATGATAATATTGATATATTTAGTGGGTTGGGGAGAACCCAAATACAATGGATTTTACCCAAGGCCAGGAAAGTGTTGTACAATGAGGTACACAACATTATGGCACACTTCAAACACAAAAGAGAGGAAGGAAAATTTCAACATATTTTCTATGTATTTGGATGAAATGCAGGAAAAGGTGGTTGATACATGGAGGATATCACCAGAAGAGGTGGAAAAACATCATATCATAACTAATTTTAATTCTTCCAGACACAACATGTGGATTCAGGGAAAAAGGGATCCCAAGAAGGAATGGTTACAATTGAGGTAATGTGTGACGACAGAAGAAGTATAGTGGGCCATGAAACATTGTTCGGATGAATGGAGGTACTAGTAGATTCCAAGAAGGGATCAAAAGGTAAGAAACAAGAAGAAGTTGGCCCTTCATAGAAGTCAAACAATCCAGTAGCGAAAATAAGAAAGGCAATAGAGTGAGCGAAGGAAACAAGGGGGAGGACAGCAATTAGGAAGCCAAGACATAAAAACCCTAATCCAAAGCCTTCCACATAGGAGAAGGACTACGCAGAAGTAAGAAATGGAGGAGCACAAAAGGATACTAATGGAGGAGTGAAGAAGGATACTAATGTTCCTACGTAGGAGGAACTAGGAAAAGGAGATGTCCCAGGCATAGAGATACCAGATACAATATCACAGACATATACTCTTCCCATGAAGAGGATAGTATTGTACACAGGAGGACAACATAAGAATATGAAGTCACACAAGGGTGTCCCTGATTTTACAATCACGGAAGATGATGAGGAGATGGTCACAGAGAAGTTGTAGGATTAAGTAGCAAAGTCATGGGATGATGCTGAGAAACAAAGGGAAGAGATAATGAAAAATTTGACAGAATTTAAGAGTGCACTGGAAAAACTACAACTTACTACGATGCAGCAGAAGGGACAGGCACAACAACAACCAACGCCTCCAACAAGAATAGTTTTGATGCAAGACACGGTATAGATCATGGTGTTGGAGAATGATAATTGTTGTATCACTTAGGCCATGTTTCATATTGATGAGGAGACATCACATAAGTTTTTGAAGGACATAGATCAATTGGACTTGGCACTTCCCAAGTTCCAAATGAAGGCGTTGTATAAGATGAAAGTCATTGTCACGCAAAATATTCAATTGAGGGCTCGCATAGATGTGACAAACTTACAATTGGCTAAGAAAGTAAGTGAGACACTGAATATAATACTCAAATAGGTGTAGGTTGACAAGGAGGACACACAGAAACATGTGGAGAGGATAGAGCAATAGGTATATGAAGTGTTTAAAACTATCCCAGACAGCGTGCAAGAAGGGAATGTACCCACAGAAGGTAAGATTGAGAAGATAGCGCAGACTATGGAGGCTTATAAGAGCCACATCATAGAGTTGATGGAAATCCTACAACCAAGAATGCCACTAGAGGTTTAGAATTCATATGGAGCAGGAGGTGAGAGGACATAAGGAGCATATTGCACAGAACATTAAGGAAATCACAAAACTATATGATAGAAGCACGCAGTTATGGATGAGTAGCCAGGAGGATGAGAAACTATAGGACTTAGACAAGAAGAAAGAAGTATTAAACACTGCAGAGCATGATTTGAAGAAAAATAAGAAGACGATGACAATCTCAAACAAATTGAGGAGTGCACAAGAACTAAAGAGCTTACATTCAGAACTAAAGACCATTCAAGCAGAGAAGCAGTCAAGGCAGGCTCAGTTTGAGCCAATGCAGAGCATATGCTGACAGAGATTGATGCAGCCAAGGGGAATATTGCAAACATTATCTTAGAGACTGAAGAATTGCTGAAGGAACATATCACTGCATAGACTGTGGATTATGTAGCAAAGAAGAGCACACAGGTAAAATCTTGAGCTGAAGACATTTCAGGCAGATTCCAAGAGTTGGAGAAATCAATGCAGGATGCAAACACTCCTTGAGTGGCTCAGGATGAGCCACATGTGAGTTTTTGGGGCATGTTGGCGCAAGTCATTTTGGGGAACAGTGCAAAAATTAATGAAGCAGAAATTAATGAAGCAGTTGAGAAAGGGACTAGAAAATGAGCACGTGCTGGAGAACAACTAAAAGTAGTGTGAGGAAGAAGGAAAGTCAAGGGAAAAGAAGAAGGACATAGATCAGCCACGTGCAGGAAGTTACAATGTGGACAAACCTAATCCACTTATGTTTAGGGTTTTGGTCATATTGGTAATGGGTTTTAACCAAATTTTGTAGTATAAATATATGTATTGTGATATCGGAGGACATCCAGTAGATTTCGAATATCGATTATGAGTCGCAAGTACTAGTAATTAGTTTTGAGGTTCTTGCAGTCCGTTTTGGAGACAGAGATTAATTGTATTCGAGGGTAAGATCGCAATATTTGGATCTTGATGCGGTCTTGTTAGCGTCATGCGCACAACACTATAAAATTATGAGGGTTAGGTCACAAGTTGTGGAGCTTAGTATGACACTGGTCAGACTCACACATACATGTGCATATCTTATGAACTTATGATGTAATGTGTGCAACAAAATATTTTGATGAAGATCAATAAAGAATAAAATAATTCCAGATCTTTGTGGATGTATCCCAGGTGAGGTGAACCACAGTAAAACATTGTATCACTATGTGGAATGTTTCTTTTATGTTTCACAATGGTTTATGATGAATTAATGAATTAATTAATTTGGTAGTATTAAAATGCAGCGCGCACTAGAATAAGACATGATCTTTACTACATAGTGAATATCAAGGAATGAATATGATTATAGAATGGTATATTTGATATATCTAAAGTAGAAAGAACTCCTAACATACCCATGAGCATCGTCCCTTCCACGATTGCAGACATCTGGGTCATGCAGTCACCCATAAGCCATCTCAGGTGAGATATCATTATGCACTATGTGCATAGAGCTTCCTTCTAGTCTTTAGAAGGGCCAATGGTTTGTAGGGTTTTTTTAGAAACATAAAGTAGAACTTGGGTCTTCCCAAACATTCCAACACCAGATCCATATGAGATATTGGAGATACTAAAGAATATGACGAGACATAAGGTCTACTTGTATTATGGTTTTCCAACCATGGAGAGAGACATTCCAAATTGAAATTCAATATGCAAAGAAGACAGAATATATTGGGGCATTAGAGTGACACAAAGACATTTTCTACAGTGAGGGGAAAGGAAACACTCAGATAGAAATACTGGTAGGTAGTGAGAGGGTTGAAACAATTAGGTAGAGGTCTATGTTTCTGTATGCAAGAAGAAGAGAAAACACCCAAACACCCAGCAGATAATGATACTCAACTATGGAAGACTACCATAGCTCAATTCAAGCCTACGAACTAAAAGGGCTCTAATAAAACTATAGGAACACACATATAAAGATAAGTGTTAGATTCATTTTTTAATGATATGATACACATATATATACATTAATGTGACCTTTGGATTCAACTTCCATGGTCTCTTGGACTCTTGACGTCTGTTACACTGTCACTTGGCGTTTTACATTCATTCAAGTGAATGATGATGTAACCCTAGTGGATTAGGTCTCAACCATAATCAAACCTATGAGAAGACATCCTAGGGAAATCTCTAGTGCTAAACTGAGATGGACTCTACTATGTTTTTTTCCTTCAACAATGTGTCGATTTATAGCTATAGGGAATGGATATGATGCACCTCTAAATGCTATTGAAAATCATGTGAGAGCATTGTACATTCATTTCATTAGATTTTTGTAAGAAAAATGAAAATATGTCATGGCCTATAAATGCATCAGTACTTCCATGGGGATATATTTTATGGGAAAAATGCTCATAGGGATCTCACTTAATAGATCAGTAACATATCCCTATGATAAGCCTAGATATCCTAGATAGGAGGGGGTATACTTATAATGGTTTTCTTATATCTAGACTCAAATATGCGGATTCATAATGATCCTAAAAAATCAAGAAGATTTGCATACCTTTCTGGAGGTGGTCCTTCATATCTCCTGGTTTTTGAGTCCTAGAGTTCCAACTCCAAACTTCACAACCTACTTCTTATACAAAAAAGACACACAAAATCATCTCTAACTTTATATTTAGGATTAGAATCCTAGATCCAATTATATTTCAACCAGATCTATAATAATATGAATCAGATCTAAAACGTTTATATTCAATTGCAAACATTCATAAGGGAAACCCAAATTATCTATTAATTATAACCAAGAAATTACATCAATATGGCATACCTTGGATGTAGATGCATTTCTTCTTGGATCCTACTCCTTAACTCTCCTTACATCTCCTTGGTCATGCTAGTATCCAATGACTTCCGGTTGAATACCTCTGCAGTTTGGCAGCATAACCTTGCTCTTGAATTCTTCCTCCTCCTTGCCCAAGACTTGCCTTTGTTATATAGCTCTTGGAGGAGGCTTGGGAGAGGCTTATAGATCTTCTAGAGACCACTAGAGACTTGAATGATGTGATTTCCTAAGTCCTAGCCACTTAGATCCAACCCATATCTTGCATCTCTCCTCGTAACTCCCAAATTCTATAAACTTGACAGTGCCTCGCTTGTTGCAAAACTAGTGTCAAGCGCGTGTCTCACTTGTTGTATGCTAGGTGTCTCTTGAGTATGCCTAAAACTAGGTAAAAATGGCTCCAAAAGGTATGAAACCCTAGGAAAAATATGCATTAGGGACATGATCCTATGATGACATCCTCTTTGGCATGTAGGGTGGAAATTAAGGTTGTAACAGATGTCCCCTAATGCGCAAGGTCAGAAAAGGATTGGATGGATGAAATACATTACAATATTTTTCATATGAGGCAGTGTAAGGAGAGATAAAAGGAGGTTAAGAGACCAAATAATTCTTGTAATAAAACACCAAGGATGAGCATATATATAGACCAATCCCTCATGTATACATACTCAGACTCATAATGAGCATGGCCTCAAAACAATACACTACAGATCCATGAGATGAAATGCTAGACCATGGCCATGAAATAATACACAGTGGATCCATGCCATCAGTAATATTGTAGCCATGAGACAATAGAATGTGTATTTACGCATGAATTCAATCATAGCCACCAACAAATACAATATGTATCTATGACACAACATACAGATGTCAGGAAGACAATGAGCACTAAGGAGAGTGCCCCCAAAGGTCTTTGTCCCAAAACTCGATGGTATGATTCTACAACATGCAAATAAATGAGTTGATGTTGAGCATGGTAGAAACCTTCTCATTACCGATCACTGATGTAAACCGTTAATAGAATTGAGGGAACCCACCGATGAGGAAGATGGACCCCAAGGTACCTATTACAATCTAGCAAGTGTGAATAGAGGATTTGATGTTGAACATTCATAGAATCAATAGATCGAGATTCAATGATGAAAACCCATTTTCGATCATGAGGAGGCTTTCCACTAAGTAAAATAAGCTCCAAGGTACTAGATAGTTTCTATATCCCTCTCCTAGATAATGTATTGAAGTAGATATGAAGAGATTTGTTGAAGGAGGGCCTTGATGTATCCCCCATCAATCGACATGAAACAAACATCGAGAGATGATGTAAAGAGAGAGGAGCACAAAGTACAATTGATTCAAGGATAGCCAAATCAGAACGTCAACAAAATAGTATATGGTCGAATCAGGATTAAAATACCCTTGAACATATAACACGATACAATGGTGACTTGGAAGCAAGCCACAAGAGCTGGATAAATATCGTACAATAACGCAGGAGGCATTGAAGCACTTTCCATGATGACTGGAAGAGTAACTAGCCAGAGGATTATATTTGACTCATATTACTGGAATTGATCCGAGGAAATCTAAAACCCAATTGAATAATGAGGACTAAAACAAGTTCCATGTTTAAGGGTGACTCGGCTGATGCTGTCATTTTGAGAATGGACCAATGGTGAAAAACCCCTACTCTTTTTTTATTTATTTTTATATATTTTGTCTCCTTCATGGTTTAACGAGCATGAAAGAATGACACAAGTACGCTCGGTCTCTTTCATGATTTAATGATCATGAAAGATTTACCCAAGTAATATCGATGTTCTTTTTCGTAAATTTAGTCCCCCAAGCCCGAAAAAGATTAAAACAATACATGTGAGAACTCTTCTATCCCATGTGGACTAGAGTATTCATTTTTCATAATTAGTCCATCTGGTTCAAAAAAGGGTTAAATTTATACCGAATAGATTCCCTTTCAAACCATTTAATGAGTGTGAAAGAAGAAAAGATCATTTTTTTGTTTCATGTCTCATACTTCATACCACTCTAACCATTGAACTATGGTACCCCAATCTTAGTGTACTCCATGATCTACCTTCTAGTGGTTAGACTATTTTCTTGAAGAATCTGGCTCTAATGCCAATTGTTGGAATATTGAGAGGGTGGGGAGGGTGAATCAGTATTCACACTTTATACCACTTCTAACCACAATATATAATATTTAAATTTATTAGCAGTGTTCAACAATTTATCATTAGCATCCAATATATTAGCATTATAAATCAACAATGTGCAGTAAAAAATCACAGAAACACATTACACCAGAATTTACGTGGAAACCCAGATGGGAGAAAACCACAGAATTTTTTTCTTATATTTCAATATTACATTCATATGAAGCACCAACTTCCAAATTCTCCAGCTCTAACTGGAAGGAGGCTCCAACCCCTTATTTACAGGCTCCAACCTGAAGGAAGCTACAACTCCATGATTTACCAACTATAATTGAAAGGAGGCTCCAACTCCCTAGTTTACAATATCCAACCCAAAGGAAGATCCAACTCCCTAATTATCTGACACCAAACAAAAGAAGGTGGTAACCCCCTTTCCCTACCCCATCCTACCACCATGAAATATAAATGTAGACCAACTTGTCACTACCACAATCACTGCCACTGTCAACAAGTCACTGCCATTGATATTGAACCATCAACTTGTCACTGCCATTGTTTCATCATCAACCATATCCACTCACAACTACATGCAACTCATTCCATGATCACCAAGAGCATATCTCAAACCATATGCCAAACATCACTACAACATGCCTCTAGTCATGTACCAAACAAGTACCAATATCACCAACAAATGCCTATAACAACACACCATATTATCATCAATAGATGTGCCTCAACCATGTGCCAAACCATGCATCAAACCATGAACCATAACATCACCAATATGTGTCTCGTCATGTACTAACATCACCAAGCATGTACGATAACGTCATCAATATATGCATCCAAACCATCTACCAAACATGTGCCAACATTCATAATCTATGTACCTTAAACATGTGTCATATCCCTCATGATATGCCTCGACCATATACCAAAAGATATCTCATAAACCATGCACAATAACATCACCAAAATATACCTCAACATGTAGCATACCATCACCAATATATAACCTTCAAAACATGCATAGAGACATACCTTTAATCTTTTAGCAAACTTGTTGCATCATCATACCTTGCTGCAACCTAAAACAAGCATCCCATTTACTTTACCTCATCCTCGCTACCTCATATTCGCCAATAGATCAAGTGTTCACTAGATAGATATTCAATGAACTTGTATATGAGAATGAGAGACTCTTGATGTGTATTTATACTCTTCCATGTAACTGCTTTTCAACCACTTTACCCTTAATTAATTTATTGTTGTAACCACTTTACCCTTAATTAATTCATTGTTACAGCTATTTTACCCATTAATTGTTTTACCCTTTCTCCTAATTTTAGGGTAATAATTGTTTTACCCTTTTTCTTAATTTTAGGGTCTTAATTGTTTTACCTTTTTTTCTAATTTTAGGGTCATAACTATTTTACCATTTTTCCTAATTTTAGGATCATAATTGTTTTACCCTTTTTATTAATTTTAGGGTCAACCTGTACTTCCTTGTTACAACCACATTTCCCTTAATTAATGACTTTGTAACTGTTTAGGGATTCTTAACCATTCTTCTGGGATTCCAACTTCATGAGGCCATAGCTCCTCAATCGTGAGGAACCACGTGGCGTACCACCTATCATTGGAAATGACATGACACGAACTACCCATCCATGAGTATGTTACCTGTGTTTATGCTATCATTCTCATTCAAATTCCTCAAACAAATTCAAGTTCAAAAACCACACCTTTGGGTCTTCTTGTAGACTTTTTCAATTACACCCATCTCTTAGAATTCATCTAGTGATGACATCAATCAACTTACCAATAATGTCAACCATACAAATGACAACCAATTGTCCAACAATCTCATCCACATATCTAGGGATTCCAGAATTCTCCAAGGTTTGACGCTATCACATCTATGGGTCTTCAAGAATTCTCTAAGGGTTGACATCAATGACAACCAATTGTCCAAACCAAATTTCCAACAATAACATGGTTTGATGCATATATTGATGATGTTTGGCATATGTTTTGAGAGATGTTCTTGGTGATCTTGGTATATGATTTATGTGAATGAATCTAGTTTTTTTGATGATGATGTATCAATATCAATGACCGTAATAGTGACAGGTTGATGATTATGTATCAGTATCAGTGACAGCAACAGTGGCAGTGATAGGTTGAGTCTCCATTTATATTTCAGGGAGGAAGGAAGGGGAAATGAAAAGGGGTTGGAGCCTCCTTCCAGTTGGTGCTGGAGAATACAAGGAGTCATAGCTTCCTTCAAGTTGGAGCTTGTAAATTAGGGGGTTGGAGCCTCCTTCTAGTTGGAGCTTGAGAATCTAAGGAGTCGTTGCTTCCTTCCGGTTGGAGCCTGTAAACTAAAGGGTTGGAGCTAGAGAATTTAGGGATTTGTAGCTTCCTTCAGGTTGGATCCTATAAATAGGGGGTTGGTTCCTCCTTCCTGTTGGTGCTAGATAATTTTGAAATTTGGTGCTTCCTATGAATGTAATCTTCTAGTATATAAGAAATCATTATGTGGTTTTCTCCCATTTTGGTTTCCACATAAAATTCGTGTGTATTGTGTATCTATGTTTTTCGTTATGCATTGTTGAATGGAATTTATCATGATATCTTGAATGCAATCATAAATGATAAACTATTGATAAGTTGATGTTTACATGTTCTGGTTAAAAGTGGTAAAAAGTGCTCAATATTGATTCACCACCCCTCTCAGTATTGGTGAATATTCCAACAATTATCAAAAGAGAGGAAAAGATGGCTCAAAATATCTCCAAAACAAGGTAAATGGATTAAAAAAATGGGTGCAAATCATGGGCCTAACAACATTTTAATTTCCACAAGTTTGATTTCAATTTCCCCAAGTGTGATTTTAATTTCCCCAAGTGTGATTTCAATTCCTGCAAGTGTGATTTCAATTTCTGCAAGCGTGATTTCAATTTCTGCAAAGTGTGATTTAATTTCTGCAAGAGCAACTTAGGCCATACTGTAGTTTGGAGACTTAATTAGGTATCTTGAATCTTTGAATTGTGACATTAAAGTGCTACAACTCCATAGTCAAAACAACACTCTTCTTGCATAGATTGTGCATGATAGTTTGCAAGTTCCATATGAGCCCCGAATTGATAATTAAATGTAAAACTCCTTATTTGCATGCTAATTTAATTATAAACTAATTTACAAGTCTATCATTTTTAGTGTCATTGCCAGGGAATTGTCAAAAGAAAGTAGTGTTGTTCAATTGTGTGTATTTTTCTTCATTTCACTAGAATAGATGTTATGATTTATTTTCAGTAATTTGTAGGATGATTTTCTAATCTTTTCTATTCCCAAATATAGAGATCAACGGGGTAGATTTATTATCTCTTCAAAAATCCCCTAAAACGCTAATAGTGTAGGTCAATCACAATAGGGGAAGGAGCATCATCAACCGGATTACTTATCACCAACAATAGGTTCACTTGCCAAAAATAAACCTAAAGCATCTCCTCGGGTATCAGAGATTGTGCACGGATATTTGCACACTAAGATTCCATTGTAAGAGAAGCAGATCAACAAGAAATATCATTCAAAAGAGTTTTGTTTTCCTGATGCACCTTTTGAGGCAGAAGACATCCCTCAGAAAGAAATGGTACACAAAATTATCAAATAGGAACCCACAAATTTCAAATTCCCAATCAAAGAAACAGATGAAGAAACCAAGATGAAGAACATACCTCATTCTTCCTTTCCAAACTTTCATGGGTTATCTAAAAAGGATCCTAATACCTTCCTCTTTGAGTTTTATGTACTTTGTAGAAGCTATGGATATGTGACAAATGCCCAGAAATTGAATCTCTTTCTCACCACACTTAAGAGTGTTGCATTATGATGGTTCATGGATCTTGAAAAGGATAACATCCACTCATGCGACCAAATGAAAAACAAATTTATGAAAAATACCAAGACTATTGCAAAGACAAGGAAAGGAGGATTTTTTTAAGATGATGGAGCATGATGACTAGATCCTAGAAGACTACATCTAGTGATTCACTATTGGCCCTTGACTAAGTTTTGAGGAATACTTGGTCATATTTGACCATTTTTGGGACTTCGACAGCCTATCGAATATGAAGTGCCAAGCGAAGCGAAGATTTCAAAAGCTAGGCCCACTTTGGGTCCCTTTTTGGGTTTTTGGGAATATGTAATGGGAAAGGGATGTCGGCCCATGGGTTTACCCACGTTTAGGCCCACTTTTGTAATATATAAATAGAAATATAGGTGATGTAGAAAGTGTGTTCGATCTATTTGATCAAAGGATTGTAAGTTGTGCTAAGTGCAGGAAAGATTGTAAATGCTTTGTGCATACTGTGTGAGACTTGCAGAGCTGAGTGCAGGTGACTGTATGTAGGGTTGTTGTTGTAACCTAGCTCGGGGAAGGAGGATCTAGCAAAGAGTGTGCAGATCTCCTGTCCTCTGTGAAGTTTATATTGAGGCTCTGTGCATGTAAGATATTGAGAGAAGCTAGTAAAGAAGACGAAGAGTTGGTGGATGTAGCCCCAGGGTGGGGTGAACCACGTAAATAGTGTGTGTTGTGCTTTGTGTGTATTCTTAGATGTTTCATAGTGCTAAGTGATTTGATATACTTAGATAGATTTATTCATGCTTTGTTCTTCTTAGATGTTTATGAATGTTAGATCTGATGTGTATGGATATGCTAAGTATTTGGTCTATTGGATCTTAACTGTCTTGTTGTTGCTAAGTTTTAAAATGACCTAGATCTGAGTGAATGTTGTGATGCTCTGTTATGTCAGTGAAGTAGGTCTAAGTGGAATATTGATGAATGATCTATGCTAAGTGCTTGTTAAGTGCTATAATCACAGATCTGTTTCCCAGCTAAGGTTGCAAACACTTGAGTCTTGCAACCACCCCTGCCTCTACCTCGGGTGAGACTTCATATGCTTCGCAGGTGTTTCCGAAAGGGCCAATAGCTAGGGTTCTGTTGGTGCACTCTTGAGCATTGAACCCTGGGTCTACCCCTGTGCCAACAAATGGTTCCATTGTCAGGACCCGAAACTATGATTGCTGGGAACTAAGGAAGAAAAAGCTTTGTGCAAAAGTCCATCTTGAAATTGTGAAATCTCTATGCTTAGATTTGTTTCCCTAGTGGGCAGTATTCTACTTGACCTATGAATATTTGTGCCAAGAAAGAAAGGTCAGATCTAAAGAAAATAGGTTAGATCTGCAAGAAAAGAGGTTGATTTGAATGCTTTTTTCTCTAAGAAAGGTAAAAGTAGAAGTTCCTGCAGAAAAGAGGTAAGATCTATAAGCTTTGTGCTCTGATAAAGGTAAGAGTAGTTAAAAGTTCTTAGATCTGGAAATTTGTGCCCTATAGAAGTAAGATAAGTGAAATTTTTTGTTTATAGAACATGGATCTAGGTATGTTTGATAGATTATGCCCTAGCTTAAAAACTAGGGCATTGTTAGATGAAAAAAAGTTTGATATGACTAGATTTGATAAGAATAACGATAGATATGTCATACCTATGCATAGAAAGAATGTTTGGACTAACAAATGGATGCAGGATCATAGAAAGTATTTTTTGCAGGCTAGCTACCATGATTCTAGTGCATAGTACAGAAGAGGTTGGGGATCATTTAAAAGAAAGAGAGGATAAACCCTATGTTACAGTTGCACAAGATCGGGACATCTTGCTAAGGAATGCCCTGGTGGGAAATCTAGTTGTTTTTGTTGCAAAGCCTTGGACCACGAAGTGTTGGATTGCCCTAGAATGATTGCTAAGATTGAAGTAATGCATCTGAACCCTAAGGCAGATCCAAAACCTCAGAAATAATCAAATAATTTATTACTACAGATGAAAGAAACTTTAAATGACCACCGACATGTCAGATTATTAGAGATCTTTAAAGAAAAGGAATGCATTGAGGTAAGAATAGGAGACTTCGACATTGACTGTGTTCTAGACGAGGCAACATAGGTGAATGTTATGACAGAAAGAACTTGGGATGCTATAGGAAGGCCTACTATGATCCCTTCACTGGGAGGAATAGGACTCTTCATAGGAAAACAGGTGAACTTATGTGGAAGGTTCACTCAGATATCTATGAATGTTAATGGAACTTCGACAGATGAAGATTTTGATATTAATAAATTTATCGAGGAAAGTGCCCCATTTACTATGTTACTTGGAAAACCTTAGATTGATCGAGATCAAGTTAGATGGAAGGAAGAAGCAGAAGCTTTGGAACAGAAGAAACAAGAATTAAAAGATTTTATGACCAAAAAGATTGCACAGTTGATTGAAGAACGGGAGAACAGATCGAAGCTCTTTGACACTAGAGATCCCAATGTCGAAGCTAAAAGAATTTCAAAAGGCTCACAAAAGACTGAAGCACCTGTCCCAGAGAAAGAAGAATTATTGCCCCAAAGAGAATATCAACAACGCACAGAAGATAGGAATCAGAACAGAAAAAGATAGACCGAGTTGAAGCTCACTGAGAAGAAGGCTTGAAAGTTAAGTAAGAAGAGGGATAAGTTTGAAAATTTATAGGATATTCGAGATGGAACATCGTAGAAAGAAAACTTGCAGAATGGGAGCTTCACCGGGATGTCAAAAGAGCGACCTAGGGCACTTCGTTGTGGAAAAGAAATATAATTGTTGTCCTGATATACCTATTCGAATTCCACCCTGAACGAAAATAAATGCATTAAAGGATCATCACTAGACCATTGGACTATGCCATAACAGACGGATCAACGTTCATAGAAGCTTCATACCCGTTGCAAACAGACCATTGCTGAATTTCTTATTTAACTTGTTGCACCATGCACGAAGAACACTTTTTTCCAATTGAGAATTTGAAGCCCACAGACTAAGCAAGTATATATAGTGATCCTTGTGCCCTTGTTGTTCACTCATGAGCAGTGTTTAAGATCATTGTGACCCCGATAATTTATCTTGAGCGCGTATGTCTGGTGAGCTCACCGCAGTTGAAGAATCTAGAACATAATTTCTGCTTGATTTAATGACTAAGAGACTCATGTCATAAAGAGGAATGTCCACTGGAGTCCAAGCATCATCAAATAGAGGAGTAGCAACGTCTTCATCCATTCATCGAGTCGGACCATCCTGACAAACTGATGAAAAGCGTACTAAACACAGAGATGATATTGCAAATGCTAAAGTGATCTCGAGTATTTTTCTGCTTACCTACCCCTCTCCATGGTGAAATCAACTATGATAGTGTGCCCCGAGAGTTCAAATATGCTATGGTCACTGCATACCTGTCGAAAGGGGTGTGTGCATTTCATGCTAATCAATACAAGATCACTACGTTGAAGTTTAGCAACTTCAACCTCGGTGACAGGAAAGCCTACAATATGCTCGCCCCACACAAATATCTAACGAAGATGAAGGGAAAGAACTCGAAGATCATTCCACAGTCTTGGACCTAGAACCTCACGCAGTCGACATTGTTGAATGTCATGAAGATCTCGCACTTTGGCAGGCACCAGGAGGTGAATGCATGTGTGAAGTTTATTTTGTCCTACTATCATAGAGGCTACTTGTGGTTGAACTACCATGTCACAGTGGATCTGACCTTGATCAATCAGATCACCAGACTCAGCATGCAAGGCCCTAACCTGCAAGAGTTTTATCCTGGCAAGACCACAGATAGAGCACTAGCAGCAAAGATCAAAGAAACCTATGGTGATGTTGAGAAGGGAACGCGAGGCTACAAGGTAGCCTCTATTCAGAGAAGCATAGTGCGCCTTTCTTGTCAGTTGATCATAGGCAAGATAGTTCACAAGAACCGGCCCACCCAAGTGACTGGGTTCGTAGTTGATCTCGTCAGGAAGTGCACAGAAGGCCTTCAAATGAATTGGGAGAAGTACTTGGTGAATCAACTCGAAATGGATTGTAGGGAAGCACAAGACCAAGGGTACGAGTTCCATTTTAGTTGTCTTATTATACTGATCACCTTCATAGCATGGGAGATGTCGGAGGGTGCCACTTTCCCAGAGACCGAGCCATTTGAAACTTTGGTTGCAAGGTTCTGTACCCTATGGTACTCAACCGATATGAGCAAACAATGGCAGTCAAATTTCTTCTTCCACACATACTACAACCATATGAAGACCTCCATCCATTCGATGCCTCTCATTACCCCAAACACACTCCACAGATTCAGGCCCTTAATGAAGTTCAACGTGGATTGCCACTTCATTTATATAACAACGCGAGCAGATGAGCACAAGCAGCAGTTGCATTCGTATTACAAGTTGACCAAGGAAGATATCGAAGAGATCACTAAGGAATGGCCAATAGACCTCCTCATCCCAGGGAACCCCACAGAGCTGTCTGATATTGATAGCCCAAAAACTGTGCCAGATATACCAGGACCAAGCCAGACGAAGAAGCCTGAAGAGGTTCATGATGTAGACAGTGCATCTATAAGAACTGCTTCTATCACACCAGATGAAGGAGGTGATGACGAAGAGATAGAAGGCACAAATACTAAATGATAGAAAGGTGAAGTACCACTACCTAGGGATAAAGAATACTTCTCGAAGAAAAGGAAGGTTTCACCTCTGAAATCTTCCTCCCAAAAGAAACCAAGAACCCCTGTAACCAAGATGCGAACTACCCTAACATTGCATGACTTTGATTTCATCATTGCAGCTGTGAATGATGTTTCAAAGGAGATATTAGAGAAGTAGGAGGTGAAGCAAGAGAAATGTATGACCATATAGAAATTGAACTCCAAGGAGTATAGCAAGCCCTCCAGTCTAGCCACGTAGTCTCCACTGTGCCCCTGCCAGATGGAACCACAGAAGAAGATGAACCAGTTCAACTCCACAAGATTGTTGATATGGTCAAAGTACACCTTTGGAAAGCATAGGAAGAAACAACGCAAGCCACCTAGGCCTTAAAGAAATCATAGGAGGAAATCATTGAACAACATCGAGCTACGCAACAAGAGAAGGACACCCTCCAAGAAAAATTTGAAGAAGACATAGGGAAGATCCAAAAAGAGAAAGAGTAGCTACTCAAAAAGCAGATCGAGATTGAAGAAGCAGTCAACATAGCATTTCTCTCTATGACTGGATTATAGCAAAAGGCATAAGAACCCATAGAACACCAAGTGATGAAACTTGTTGAAGTCATTCATCAACTTCAACAAAGAGTCGTGGACTTAGAGCTTCAGGCCATACTAAGTACCCCGAAATAAGTGTGCGACTAGCGAGAAATGACTACCCAGAGAATAGTAGAAAGGATTAAAACACTCACTAAGGAATGAAAATAGTTAAGCAACAGAAGTGTGCAGATATATGAGAACCTAACCGAGAACCCAAAATTGCATAATTTGGCGTCATAGCTCCAGGAGATGAAGTACAATGTTGAAAAGCTATAGGTACAGCTAAAAGATCTGACACCCATAGAGAGAATGAAGCAGTCTCACAAACAGTGCACCACCCAACAACATATCCATACGATCCAGAGCAAGGTAATGGAAGGAGCGCAACA
This sequence comes from Picea sitchensis, assembly GCA_010110895.2. Taxonomy (NCBI): domain Eukaryota; kingdom Viridiplantae; phylum Streptophyta; class Pinopsida; order Pinales; family Pinaceae; genus Picea; species Picea sitchensis. Next base: position 61,906 of record SNQJ01S0027840.1, read on the forward strand.
AATTCAACCAGAGTAGGATAAGGCATATCAACTATTTATAGAGATTGAGAGCCAAGGAATAGAGCTAGAACAGATCGTGGATTCAGTACAGCAATGCCTAGAAGGGATGGTAAATGATGCACTCATCCAGGAGTTCACCGAGCAAGAGTCTGTGGCATAGAAGCAGATCGAAGTAGCCCAATCCAAGCTTGAGGCATTCAAGGCAGGTTTGTGCAAACTAGAGTGACTCGGGATGAGTCATAGGTGAGTGTCAGGGGATTTTTGGCCCTTGACCAAGTTTTGAGGAATACTTGGTCATATTTGACCATTTTTGGGACTTCACCAGCTTGTCGAAGTTGAAGCACCTAGTGAAGCGAAGATTGTGGAAGCTAGGCCCACTTTAGGCCCCTTTTTGGGTTTTTGGGAATATGTAATGGGAAAGGGATGTCAGCCCATGGGTTTACCCACGTTTAGGCCTAGTTTTGTAATATATAAATAGAAATATAGGTGATGTAGAAAGTGTGTTCGATCTATGTGATCAAAGGATTGTAAGTTGTGCTAATTGCAAAAAAGATTGTAAATGCTTTGTGCATACTGTGTGAGACTTGCAGAGCTGAGTGCAAGTGACTGTATGTAGGTTTGTTTCTATAACCTAGCTTGGGGAAGGAGGATCTAGCGAAGAGTGCGCAAATCTCATGTCCTCTTTGAAGTTGATCTTGAGGCTCTGTGCATGTAAGAGATTGAGAGAAACTAATAAAGAAGATGAAGATTTGGTGGACATAGCCCAAGGGTGGGGGTGAACCATGTAAATACTGTGTGTTGTGATTTGTGCGTATTCTTAGATGTTTCATAGTGCTAAGTGATTTGATATACTTATATAGATCTATTCATGCTTTGTACTTCTTAGATGTATATGAATGTTAGATCTGATGTGTATGGATATGCTAAGTACTTGGTCTATTGGATCTGATCTGTCTTGTTGTTGCTAATTGCTGAAATGACCTAGATCTAAGTGAATGCTATGATGCTCTATTATGTCGATGAAGTAGGTCTAAGTGGAATATTGATGAATGATCTATGCTAAGTTCTTTCTAAGTGTTATAATCACAAATTTGTGTCCCAGCTAAGGTTGCAGACGCTTGAGTATTGCAACCACCCCTGCCTCTACCTCGAGTGAGATTTCATCTACTTCGCAGGTGTTGCCGAAAGGGCTGGTAGATAGGGTTTTTTTTGTGTGCTCTTGAGTGTTGAACTCTGGGTCTACCCCTGTGCCAACATTCACCTATAACCTGAAAAGGGAAAAACAAGGAGACTTAGCTCCTGAAATGAGATGTGTATTATTTTTAATAGGAATATGAGATTATTGTATAGAACTCCTCAACCTTATGGGCGGGGCAGATTTATTTAGGATAGAATATGATATTATCTTGGAATTTTGTCATAAGTATTCTAGAGGAACATATAAAACAAGAAAAGGGCCAAAAGATATGTTGGAAAGAATAGGAAATAATGATGGAAGTTGAGTAATGAGGGAAAAAATAGAGAACATGTTAGAGGATTTTCAAACCTATATGCTTAGTTCCCTAAGCTCCCATCTGGATACACTGTAGAAAAATAAGAAGCAGGAAGAAATAGAAGGATCATTGGCTATATTTTTCCTAAAGTGTAGAAAGAAGCATCCAAAGAGGGAATATTCATTGGATCAGATTGAGTTCTGTGCAATATGCAGCAAGGACCATGCTACACATAATTTTCCATCCTTTCCTAGACTAAAGGCCAATTATAAAAAATCCAAGGAGCTAGAACAATTGTGCTACATATCTCAAAAGAAACCCTAACAATCTTAACCTCAAGGTATGATCGAAGATCAATCTCAATATTTCAATTCATATTGGACTAACACTTCAATGCAATATTCTTCTCAACCATGGGGTATGTCGACTCAACAATGGGTAGCTCCTCCTCCTAATCAGTTTTGGCAACAAGGATGGATAAATCCCACCATGGAAGGACCCCAACAAATTATGACACAACCACTCATGAAACTTCTTTCCCCACCACAAATGAAAGCATCTACATCCACCCCTCCTCGACCATAACTACCTACACATCCCATACCTAACCCAAATAATGGAAGGCCAGCACAACCACTGCAAGTTGTTGGACTTGCAACCTACCCTACTTACTCCATCTATTCCCTAGACAGTAACAATACTCACCTTAGATATGGGAAGAATATAACCAAGGAACAACCTTGCATTAGCATTGATGAATTAAATGAGGAGGTCCCAAGAGAAGAATAAAAAAAAAAAAAAATCTCAGGAACTTTCAAAAACCAAGAATTCCCACCCTACACTGCAAAACCCACCCTATCCTCAAAGGGTAAATAAAGACAAATCTTGTATACAACTTGAGTTTGATTTCTTAGGAGAACTCAAAAATGTGTGTGTCAAAATACAATTATTCCAAGAAATTAAGGATGTTCCTATTTATTCAAAAGTGGTATAAGAAACTTGTTTGAGGAAGCCTGGTAGTAAAGAAAGGATCCCCAAACCATTCATGTCATGGGAAAGCTATCAGACCTAATGATGGGAGGAGTTCTCACAAATGAATACTCTGACCCTGGCATTCTAGTTGTTAATGTGAAAATCAACAATACACTTATTATTAATATGTTAATCGACCTAGGGGCCACCATTAACATTATGACACATGAGACCATGCAATCCTTAAGCCTTACATTCCTTAGGGGAACCCCCACTGTACTTCAACTCACTGATAGGTCAACCATCAAACCAAAGGGAATTCTAGAAGATGTAGTGATCTCTATGGATTCATGGGAATATYCCGCTGACTTCATGGTCCTACAACCTAAAACTTCTATGGGCGGGTATCCTCTAATCCTRGGATGGTCTTGTTTGGACACTGTCGAYGCTTACATTTGGTTTTGGTCAAGMAATATGACTATTTYCCATGGGACATCCACCAAAAAATTAACTCTCTACCCTCCCRCCAAACCCAACATAGACTTATAAACACCACTTTGGGTTGATGGAGAAGAAAGTGATGAAGAGGGGGAATCCTATAAAGTGTTGTCCATAGATAAATACCTAGCCATAAGAGATAAAATAGAGGATGAATAAATAAATGATTTTATAGCCTTCTCGTCTTCCTTGTGAAACAAAAACCTTCTTGAGCATATTACGGAACCAGAAACTCATCTTTCCTTAGCCTAAAAAATAATCTTACCCATCGAACACAAACTTGTACAAGAAAAATACCAAGGATCCTTTATAGAAACCATAGAAATTAGCCCAAGGAAAACATTGAAAATCAACAAAGGACTAACCGAACAACAAAAGGAGTGACTGGTTCAAGTGCTACAAAATCATAGTGATGCCTTCACCTGGGATTACTCTGAAATGAAGAGGATCCATCTTGACCTATGTACACATCATATATATATTAAGGAAGGATCCAAACCCATTCATCAACCTCAGCACCAGATGAACCCGACAATGAAAGACATAGTCAAAGAAGAGCTACAAAAATTGATTATAGCTAAGTTCATCTATCCCATTTTTTATATCCAGTGGGTTTCCCCTCTTGTTATGGTACCGAAGAAAACTGGTAAATGGAGAATATGTGTATATTATCAACAATTAAATAAAGTAACACATAAATATCACTTCCCATTACCGTTTATCAACCAGGTCCTCGATACACTAGCAGGAAAGAAGTGTTTTTCTTTCTTTGATGGTTTCAGTGGATACAACCAGATCTAAATCACTCATGAATACCAAGAGAAAATAATTTTCACCTCTCCTTGAGGGACATTTGCCTATTTTTTTATACCATTCAATTTATGTAATGCCCCTGCCACCTTTCAACGAGCTGTTATAGGTTTATTCTCAGATCTCGTTCACGACTACGTGGAAATATATATTGATGATTTCACAACATATGGGGATGAATTTTACGAGGCATTAGCCAATATGGAAAATAAGTAGGTGCAATAAGTCAAATATTTCCCTTAGTAATGAATTATTTTTTATGATGGAAAATGATGGCATTGTACTAGGGCATCACATCTTAGAAAAAGGTATTCAAGTCGATCCAGAAAAACAAAGGTAATACTAAATTTTCCAACTCCAACTTCATAGAAGCATGTACGAATATTTATAGGGTATTCTAGTTATTACCGTAGATTCATTAAAAATGTTTCACATATTGATCATCCATTATTTTCCTTACTTAGAAAAAGTATTGAGTTTGTATGGACAGATACATGCCAACATGCGCTTGATGAATTGAAATTCAAAGTAACCGAATCTCTTATACTAAGAGGGCATGATTGGACTCTTCCATTCCACATTTTCACAGATGCATCCGACACCGCTATCATATATGTTCCTATACAACTTGAATGAAAATACCCATATTCAATTTACTATGTCAATAAGAATATCTCTCCAACTGAATTGAACTATACGGTAAGAATTTCCTGCTCTTTGGGATAATAAAAAAAATGATATCAGAAGAATAAAATTTTGAATGATCATAAGTTCACGACATATACCTAAGTCTCAAATTTTTCACACATCTTACAGATTAAAAATATGAGTCTTTATTCTCAAGATATCCACATTTTTGTCTAAAAGATCATTTATTCATGTGCAACACAATTGGTTTCTCTTTATCAATACTAATTTTTTTCTCTTATACTTGGTATTGAAACAACATGTCTTTGAACTACACTTCTTATAACTTCCTCTTCTATCCATTTCCTCCTCTTTTTCCCTCCATTTATCTTAGTACTTTATACACACTTAATCTCTTATTAACACTTAACTTCTATTAAGTGTTAATATTATTATGTTATTAATATCTTATCCACACTTGAGAGCTCCCATACCCTCGATTATGATCCTGTGCTATGCTCCCATACTTAGTATTATTTAATAACTCACTCCACATCCTCACTTCACTCCTCTCCCTCTCCTGGGGTGCCACGCCCATTTCCCCTTCCCCCTCTTTTCACTCCATACACCCATCCAACCGATCCTATTTACTTAGTTTTTTTTATCACCTTCCCCATTTCACTTCCCCTCCTCTACACTACCTTTCTCCTCCACACTCGATCCTCTCTCCTTCATGGGTTTGGATTCCCCTTCTCCCCTTATCATCACTCCATGAATATGAAACCAATATTATCTCCTACACCATCACTCTTTTTACCTCCCTTCCCCTCATGTCCATTTCTCATAGTTAACATTTTTCCCTAAATTAATTCCAAGACATGTTAACCAATCACATAAGACATGCGGAAAACATGACAACCAATGAAACTAAGACATGTGGTGAAGAATGACATTATGACATGTGGTATCCTATGGAAACCTATAAGAGTGAGACATATGGTGATGATTGGGTGCTGACTAGATGATGACATGGACGCTGACTAGGCACTGACTGGTCAAGTGGACCACAAATGTTTTTATTAAGTTATGATTTTCCTAAGGCTCGAACTCCATAGTTTCATTTGTTCCACATGAAGAGTATGGAATATTTTACGATATAAACACTAAAATACTAACTACCACAATTCATGCAGGATTTTAAAAGGCAAATTTTAATGAAGGGCCAAGATTAATCTATGAATTTGATGGACGACTGCTAAAAAAAAAACTTCTAGATGTCATAACTCAATATCCAGGTGTTAGTTTTGGACAAAATATACGTAGTTGGAATGGTATTTCAAAAAGGAATACGATGCAATAGGTTTCAAGGCATGAATTTTGCCACAATTCTCCTAGAAATTGAAAGAATAGTGAGCTTGGTTTTCTTGAATTGTTCAGAAATTTGTTTGGAACCTTGACTTCCTGATGCTATAACTTGAGATACAGAACTCCAAATTTCACTTAGGAGGACTCCTTGGAAAGATGGAATTTGTTTGATACTTTTGTATCATTTGAAAATGATAAGGATAATGTCCATGTGTTCTACATATTTCATACCATGGTCCTCCTATGGGTAAAGGATTCGACATTCTTGCTCCCAAGAACTGCAAAAATGTTGGGCACTCATTCTTATGATGTCCTTATGTTATGCATAATGTACACCAAAAAGATTCCTTCTTTTCCTTGCCTTAATCATGATTCAACTAAAATGTCAGATTCTTAAGATCCTCTCTCATCTCTTCTACAACTGGATCTGTATGTTTATACTGATTCTCCTCTAATTGTAAGGTTGCTTCCAGAGCCTCGAACTGAGTCTAGAACTTATGTTTCCTCAATGGATACTTAATATGTGGCAATAATGAATTAACAAATAGATGAATGTGTAGCATATATTTGATAGGATACTTCAACTTACCTTTCAATCGCTTGAACTTCTGATCAATCTGCCAAAATGTCTCTCTTGGATTTTTTTTGATTTCTATCATCTCGTTCATGAACTAATCTTCTGAAATTGGTCATTGGAAATCATTGATTATTTCCTTCTTTATGTTTGCGATGGTTGTATGTGCTTCTTGTGGGATGTTTACTGCGAGGCCCATATACCAGTCCAGTGCATGGTCTCTGAATGTAATTGCAAGATGTGCCACTTTTGTATCTTCATCTGTGATCTATTTAGCTACCCAAATATTCTCACAGATAAATAAATGCTTCTCTAGGTCCTCCGACCATTCTTCATGAAACTCTGGTAACCTAATAGTTGGATCTTATCCTGCCATTGTAAATTATGTTGTACGACCACCTTTACGCAGTGTAGATAATTGACTACTACCAGTTGAATTTTTACTTCCACTTGAATTTCCACTGGTCCCTTGACCTATTAAAATCCTTTTGCTACTAATTGTTGGTTTTGTAAATGGTTCTTTCTTATCCGATGTCTTAGTCGCACATGGGGTTGTGGGTTCCCCACTAATTCTGATCTGGAATGGAGAGCCTTCTTCTACGTTGAACCCTTGACCTCTATTTTTCCTATCATATGTGGCATGAAGGATTTCCTCAATTTTCCCCATAGTAAGTAGATCCTCTACCTCTTCCTCATCACTTTCCAAGCCCTCTTGCTCAGGTAATTCCCTCTTCTTAATATTGATCTTATACTGGTAGGGTCTTCCACTGCGTTTCGTTCCCAATTTATCCATCATCTCCTTGATATGATCTTCATCCATCATAATGGGTTCCATTTCGTCCTTCTTCTAGCCTCTCTCCAAATCCCTCTCCATATCTCACATCATCCTTAGTGCTTCCCCTAGTCTCCCCATGCGCATAGAGTTATTTAGTTGTTTGACTCCATTTTCATCACACCTTTATCATGTAATAAAATCTCGATTGACATATAAAGTGATCCAATATACCTTCCTCTTTGTCCCTTCAAAAACTCTTGCTCTACAACAGTGTATGACTTTGCAGTATCAACTGGAAACTCAGTAATAAATCCCACAATAATATTGTCTAGCCAGAAATTGACTGTGTGCATTAATTTGATATTAACTATTTCTAGACATGCAATATTATTAGTATTCCACTCTACTGGTCTTATCCAGTTGGTTAGATGATTTTCCTTCAACCTCAATATCCAATCCTGCAACATCTCTGGAAAATAAAAGAAAAATGCCTCATGAAGATCAATAAATACATATCTTTCTAATTATTGGTGCAGTGTATACTTGGAACTTCTATTATCTTTCTGTGCAAACTCAAGCTATTTTGTTTCCAACCATCATTCAATCTCCTGCTTAGTAGGATTCCATAGTCTAAACATCCCCTTCTACTCCTTCATTCTCTTCACTGGCCTTCTCAACAAATCCCTTCCAATATTTTCTTCTGGGTTCTAGCTAGCAATAGAACCATCTGTTGGAATGTTTGGGATAACAAGGGTTCTACTTTAGGTTTCCAACAAAACCCTACAAACCATCGGCCCTTCTGGAGACCAGAAAGAAACCCTACACACATAGTGCACAATGAAGTTTCACCCGAGATGACTTATTGGGGACTTTAGGGCCCAGATGTCTGCAATCATGGAAGCGATTTTACTCATGGGGATGTTAGGAATTCTTCCTACCTCAAACATATCAAATCTACCATTCTATAATCATATTCATTCATTCACATTCATTCTACAGTAATGATCATGACTTATTCTAATGTGCATTGCATTTTAATTCTACTTGATTCATTCGTTCAACATAAACAAAGTAACCGCAATAAATAAGGCTACCATTCCACATAAAGACACAATTTTTACCATGGTTCACCCCCCTGGGATATGTCCACAAAGATCTAGCATTATTCTCTCTTTTATTCATCTTCATCAAATCATTGTGTTGTGTGCATTACATTAGAAGTTCATATGAAATTCACTTCTATATGTGAGGCTAACAAGATTTCACCAAGCTCCACAACTTGTGATATTACCCTCAATTACAATCCATAACTCTGTCTCCAAAACTAACTCAATATTGGCTCCATGGCTCTCAACCAAAACTAATGACTAGTAACTGCAACTCATAACCTATACTCAAACTTCAACTCGATCTCCTCATATCTCACAATACATATATTTATACTACAAAAATGGGTTAAAACCCATTACATCAATGATCGAAAACCTAACCCTAAGTGGATTAGGTTTGTCCACTTTCTAACTTCCATCACGTGGCTGGTCTACAATCGAACCATTTCCTCATCGCTCTCCTACTTTTTTGGCACTACTTTTCCCTTATGTCTAGCGCGTGCTCCTTTTTTGGTCCCTTTTCTAACTATCTTCAATAATTGTTGTGGTGTTCCCCAAAATGGCATGCTCCAACAACCTATAGATAGAATTTTTTGTGTGCTTTCTCCTAGTGATCAAGGATTTGATACCATGAGAGGTTTTCATGGTGAACCTAACTATTATAAAATGTACACAGAAATCTTGTGAGAGACAAGAGAATAGAGAAGAATGAAATAATTGTATTGACTGAATGAGTGATGGTAAAATTACACATGATATACTCGACATGAGAAAACTAATTTTCCATAGTAGCGAACTAGAGAGATATAGACATTCACTAATAGACACTGGAGTGAATTGCCACCTAGTCCTAGTTAACTGGCCATGTGTTCATTAGTTAATTTACTAATAACTAGTGGAGTGAGGAGAGAATCATGAATGCACATGTGTGGTTCCTTCTTGGTGATGATCCTAAGGTAAGTGTGCACTCATGGCGATGATATTGAGGTATGCATGCAACACTTGGTGATAATTTTGAGGTTTCAATGCAAGCCTCCACTTCACTAGTCTAACTGAGGTGTAAATTGACTCAAGACTAAAAACATAGTTACAAACTTAATGAGAACCGTGACCTCAAAATGAGAACTCTGGCCCAAAAAACCCATATTTTTTCTTAAAAAACATCAAAATCAACCTCCAAATCAAAAAGTGGTGCTATCGGTAGCACCATTATTTAAAACAGGGTCAAAATTACAACATTTTTCAGACATGGCCTTCAAAACTTAGACAGTAGCTCAGAAGAACCCAAAAAATCAGCACCTAAAAACAAAAAAGATGTTTTTGATTTTTTTTTTTTTCAAAACGTTAAATTTTCAGATCATTTGAAATCATATTTTTACCACTTGGTACCATTAAAACCAAAACCTCAAAATCAACCATCAAATTGAAGAGTACTACTACTGGTAGCACCCATTCTAAAATTGGGGTATTAAAATGACACTTTTTTGTAATGTGGTAAAAGATCTCATCATTATTGTAAACAAAATCATAAAAACAACCCTTAAATGTTTACTTTTTAAATGTTATCATCACGCAAAGCACAAGGTAATACATAATGCCATGAAAATATCACACTATACTTTAAAATTTCAACGTCACTTTTTAATAATTTTTTCCTTTTAAAAATAAAAAAAGTAAATACAAGTTACATTGAATGAAACATAAATAGTTTCTTAAAAGTATTGTTATACTGACCATATTCAAAACATATGAGCTAAGAAATTTAATTATATTATCCATAAGAAAAGAATATATCATTCATAAAACATAACAAAAGATTCATAACTTCATGTAAGATCATATGTAAGTTCA
>SNQJ01S0027841.1:0-11013 GCA_010110895.2 Picea sitchensis
TGCAGGGAGGAGAGTGAGTTCTGGAGTCGGGAGGATTAGTTTAGGGGCACCAGTTTGCTAGGGGTTTTGGGAATGGGGGCCAGGATATCCATATGATATCCTATAGCTAGGTAGTTGTCCTAGTTGGCAGGGAGGATAGTAGGTTTGGGCAGTGTTGGTCAGTGCATCAGGCAGCAGGAAGGCAACAACAAGGCAAAAAGGTGACATAAATTAGCATCAGAACCAGGTAAATTGTTTGTGAATTGGCTATGTTAATTTTATGCTGTAGTTAAATGTTAAATGTTAAATTCTGCTGAAATGTATATGCTTATTTGAAGTTAATGAATTATTTATGCACTCATAAATTCTATGTTAGAAATGTTAAGGATTTTTACTAGGCCTGTTGATTTTTTTTTTACTGGTCACTACAGGAGTGACATATGGAATGTAACTAATGGCAACATGTGGCAACATACAAGGAGTGACAGATCGTGTGATCTTATTCATGACATGTGGAATATTACCATTAATAACACATGACAATATTTTAGTGGCTAACTCATCAATGACTAGGCATAGCTGAAGTTTGAATTGGCATGGAAAATTATATTTTATTAACTAATTTTCTAAGGGATATTGAGGTCTTAAGAGCCATAATCTTCTCTCTTCAATTTTCTTACTAAGAGTGTATTACACTTAGTATTTTATACATTAAATGCTTCAATGGTTCCATGCCTGTGGGAGAACAGTTTAGACAAAATTTGAAATACTTAAGGTGGAAAAAAAATTCAAATTAACCCATGAGATTTTCCCAATACATTTGATCGACGGTGGATGAGTCACAAATGTCTGAAGGACATATCTTAGGCTACAAGTGACAAAATTGGCAAAATTTGATACCCTTGGAAAGGTGTTTCGATGAAGAAGATGATGGTATAGGTAGCAATGGTAAAAGCGGACACTTTTTTCCCATAAATTAAAATATCAATCAACTTAATTTTTTAATGGGTCTACGTGACAACTCAGTTTTACGAGCTCATATCTTGAGATCCATGAGACACATTTTGAAAAAATTAATATCATTGGAGAGGTAATACGATGAATATAATATATTAAATGATTTTCCTGGATGAAAATTTGACTATCACTTCCATAAAATTAAAATACAATGCTCCTCTTTTAAAGGGAAATTAATTAAATTTTGAAAATAAAAGTTTATTTTAAAATTTTTATTAAAAAAGGAAAATGAATTATTTTAAATATACTAATGATAATTATGTGAAATCATTAAAAAAAAATTAATAAGGAATTTATTAAAGTGAATGCTTCAAGAAAATAAAAGTGTACGAGAAATTCAAGAAGGGAAAAACCCTAACTACTCAAGTAGTTAGAAGATCTAATTATGAAAAGAAGAAGAAGTGCTTCATCAAGGGTTCCAAAATAAGAATTATGAAAGGGGTGGGGGAAGAATATCAAAGGAATAATAAGATATAGCCATGAATATACAACCAAGATTCTGACCAACGAAGAGAGATCTCCATCTTCTCCACTATTTCTATTCTTCTACAACATTTCTCATAACCTTGTGCTTAAATCTTTGAATTGGGCACAATGATGATTTCTTGAGTGTTATTATTGTATTATTCAAAAGAATTTTCTTATATGATCATGAAGTATTTACATCCCTATGCATGTCTTTCAAATATTTTGTAATGAAGAACAACTTTTATGGATAAAACTGCACAAAGAATTACTTCGGGTTTGATTTCGATTGTATCTTGTAACTTTGAATCTTAAGTATGAGTATTTGAAATTGATCTATGAAATCATATTTTGATCTTAATAGTAATACTCTTTTAGAATTCTTTCATATGATTGAATTATTCTCTCATATTTCTTACGAAGAAAATATGTATGCATTTATGTGAGATTAAGAAGATTGTGTATGTTATATTTATCTCAAATAAATTATGATGTTGAATCCCTCCTTCAATATTTTCTATTCTTAAAATACCTCTTTATGCACATAAAGATCAGATCAAGTTATTGAAGAAACATCTTATTGAACAAATTCAAGAAATAAATATCTAGGGTTTGGTTCCTAAGAATTTTCTTAATCCAAGATATTCCAGATATATCGTTTAGCCAAAGAGGAGTACCACCTCTTTAAAAAAGCAAGGGGATTCATATCCTCATGAGGTTGTTGTTTCGGTATCAAACATCAACAATACCAAATACATATTTTTTAAAAATAATTAATATTGTTCAATATTGCTCAATATATTACTATCTTGACATATATCAACATCCTAAAACACACACCACTTTTATTTCTACTATAACTTTTTATCAGGTTAACCATTTTTTAAATAAGTTATATTCCACATTAGAAGAGACCGAGATATACAATATGGAAAAGATTAAAAAAAAAAATTCATAATGTTAAGACACTCATAGAGTGCACGAACTAAAGGTTTTTTAATTTCAAGGATATGTTGAATTTTATAATTATATATATATATGTGTGTGTGTGTGTGTGTGTGTGTGTTTAAAAATAGACCGCACTAGAACAACACATTCTCTATAATTATACAATTTTGTTTAAGGTAAATTCATCATCAAGGTACTCAATACCTGCACTAACAAAGACATATACCTTATATTTTTCTTGGAAAATAACATACCATTGTTAGAAAATATATGATTTCACATAGTTAATCACAATTTATGTAAATAAAAATTATATATTCAGAAAGCTAATTCAACTTTGTGCATTCCATCGTTTTACACCATATTCAAATTCATTGTAAAATTACCTTGAATGATCCCTCGAAGTTAACACATTGTTCTTTTTTCCATGTTTGCATTGCACCAGTCCATGAATGATTACATACCTTTGATGCATGTTGTTCTTGGGATGTCTTTTCCTATGATGCAATTATAGTATTTTGTTTTGCCATATCCTTGTACACATTGTTTTACATCCGTACCAACATGTATTGTCTTTCCTCTCATTTATGGCATGGAATTTCCATAATGCTCCTAAAAAATGAAAAATAACAATAATTGTTTTTAAAATATACATGAAAATATATATAGAAAAACAAATTCATTCCATTATTATTAGAACATATTATAGAAAAATGTGTTTTGTTAAGAATACCTTTAAAATGATTATCTTTTGTTATTGTATGTTTTTTCTATTCCAAATCTCATGGGTCTCATTAATCATTTCTCTAGAAACGTTTTATGTAGTTTATGTATAACCTAATTCTTGGATTCATTGGATTGATTTTTGTATTGCAATTGGAAAGCATGTCTATATGTTCTTTCCTATCACAAAAAGTTTTGTAAAACAATTTTCCCATCTCATTCACTTCAAGAATCACTCCAACTGAATTGATGGAAAAAATGTCATCATCCTTTACATCCTTCAATTTTTTTTCCTCTTAGGATGACATTATTTTTCCTCGATAGAGGTCCCAACATAACATTAAAAAAAGTGAAATCAAGTATTTAAAATTTTCCAGCGATTAATGCTAAGAAATTCAATTTTAGTAAAATGTCAAAGAAAAAATTCATTTTGTTTACCTTTTGATCAACCTAGTTCCTCCTTTTGCAACATTTCCAGAAATATTTTATGCTTTTTTGCACTCAGATTGTGAAACATATTATCGAGTTTCTTCAAGTTTTTTCTCTACATGACACATTAAAAAATACACATCATTAATTTAAACCTAATGATAATTGAAATATATAATTAAATTTATAATAAAACTTGAAGAACCTTCCTCATTATCTTGTTTGGATGAGATACCATTGTCATCACAGTAATAATTTGTTTTCCTTCAACTTCTATCAGCTATCCTTTGTAATAAAAATACATAAATCATTAGATACAAAACTTATTAAATAGTTTTAAAAAATAATATGTTTGTGTTTGTAATGAAATAGTGTGATCCGATGTGATAAACATATCTATATGCATTGGTTCTCATTACTACATATTGCACATATCTATATGCATTGGTCCTCATTACTACATATTGCGCACTGACTCAAAAATATGAATTGTCAAATATAGAAGTTATGATTTAGTTTTGCAAAATAATATGTCGGTGCATGTAATGAAAGAATATGACCCACTACTCTGAACATACTTATATGCGTCGGTGCTCATTACTACATATTGCACATTGGTTAATATGGACACATATGTTACTAAATGACTAATAATTGTATTTTAAAGTAATTTGTGTTGTTGACATAAACATGAGAATTGATGTGACATTATTGTATTATGCACACCATGTATCATGAAAATGTTTTTTGAAAAAAAATCATAGAAATAGGGCTTGGGATACTAAAATCCCCATGTACAAGTTAAAAAAACCCTATAAAATTCCATATCTTAAAAAAAAAAATCCCATTGTAAAATATAGAGGGGATCCTAGAAAATTAATAAGAAATCTAGGGCTTTCGATACTAGAGGTAACTATGAAACCCTTGTGTTTTTTTGAGAATGCATTCAAAATAGTTTGAATAAAATAGATAAAATTTTAGATGATCAATAGAACAAACCCACATACTTTAAAGTTATTCCGTGTAGATATGCATGTATCATATGAATATCTCTTCCAAAATAGGCTCTTCAAAAAAATAAACCCACTCCAAAGTCTCTAAATCTCTCTTGCAAAAATATTCCCTCTTAATTTTTCCAAAAAAATTAAATAATGAATAGTGTTGTTGTTTATAAACACATACTTTTCAAAAGGTGAAGTTCTTGCTCGTTTTTTCACTTTATATTTTGGCACATTGATGATAAACCCGAGCGATATTTTTTCTAACATATTGTCGATGTGTTGTAAAATTTATCACACATGTGCACTTTAAATATCATCGGTGTGGTTTAAAGAACTGGTGAACTTGGTCCATATAGAAGCACCGACGAAACACATATATTAATGATTTTGGTTTGTTTTTTTGCAATACATTCATTATGGTACATAATTTAAGGTGCACAATGATCTATATACCTTCAAACATGTCAGTGCCAATTTTATTGACATAATATAAATGCAAGCCTCTGCAGTAAAGTTTTGCAAACATTTTTCCTACAATTTTGGGTGCCCAATGCACTATATACATGTAAAAACACAACAATGTCAATTTCATTGACTTAATAGAAATGCAAACCTTTTCAAATAAATCTTGTGGATATTTTTCTTCACAGAGACGAGCACGAAGGTGATTCTTTGGTGTTTTGCATAGTTGAATGAACTGGTGCATTCTTATATATAGATGAATTGATGCATCTATAACTAATTAAGAGCATTGATAACATCTAAAATCCTTTGAAACTTTGTTTGAAGTTATATTGTTCTACGCTTCCCAAACTTTTGTTTAAGAATTCATTTCTATATAGTTGATGGTTTTGGCTCAAATGCAGGGAAAAAATGTTGTAATGTCAAATGGTCAATTCTTCAGATTCCATCACATTCCATATCATTGCAAGTTCATCATCGTCTCCCCAATCATTTGATGTAAGTCTCAATTTTATTTTTAATTCATTTATTTGATTGAATTTATGTTATTTATGATTGAAATTTTTAGGATCACAATTATAGATCGAGTTTAGATGTGAAATATATTCCACCATTCCAAAAATGTTGCAATCTCTAGAAAGATAATGATACTGTAGGAAAATGATTGATGAAAATGGACAGTTTCTTTACCCTTCCAATTATAAGAATCTATCCTCCAACAACATGTATCCCAGGTAAATGGTATTACACCAAGTTATGACACACTAGTAGTATGCCATTGTTGAATATGTAAATTATTTAAGAAGAACCCTCGATGTGTCACATTGTCCCATTATATTAATGATTAACCACCCAAATTTGATGGTCTAATACTTCTCACTATGGTCAAGAATCGAATAGCTTATATAGAAAAGACACATAGAAACATTTCCATATGCTCCTTTTATAAAAAGTTAGAAACTAAATCAACTATTGTTTTTCCTAAACTGGCCAACCCATCTCCTTCTGTTGAGTGAACAGAGAGCTCTAGTGAGCCAAATTATCATATCAATACTACCCAAAAAATTTCTATTAGGAGATCCAAAACGTTGTATAAACTAAGATAAAAAATGTCCAAGTACACACTAAACTCTATTTAATTGTTGGAAGGAAGAAATGACTTGTGTTTTCCTATCCATCTAAAAAGTAAATACCAAACATGTTACAACCAAGATTTATAAGGCTTTTGGTTGTCTTCCATTCTTATGCGCAGTGTTGGAACCGAATTCTTCTTTTGTGGTAATAGTTATACAATGACCAAGTCTAAAATGGATATTGGAAATCTTGGATTGTTTATCCTTTCACATGTATCTATTCCTCCAAAAAAAATATTAGTACTTATGCCATATTGTGCTCCTCTCTATAGCCAGTCCAATTACTTCAATATTTAAAAATACAAACATAGATTTTTTATGTATAGTATGTACACGAATGGTTATGCCTTTGTAAAGTTTAAGAGAAAAAAATGGTTATATATCGATGGTCATCCTCGAACTCATGAGAAAATTGCAGGGTTCATAAATAGTTGTAAGTTCTCATCATTTAGCACAAATTGTTCCTTTGAGGAACACTCCAATAACAAAGAGTTCTTTATGAAAACAAAGGACTCCATATTTTTTGTTGTGCATGTAATGCATATTTTTTCTCTTGTAGATGAGTTGTTAATAAAATATAACTTTCGTAGATCACCAATCACCCATAAAAAACAACTTGCATTGGGTGTACCTTTAGACATCCCCTTGGGGTGTAAGAAAAGGATGATTGAGAAATTATATTTGTTGAATTTTTAATGGAACTAATGTAAAAGTATTTCTTAATTTGACTTTTTTTTTTTATAAAGTGGTTGATTTAGGAGTACCTCCACCCACCTCCCCAATCATCATGATGAATATCATAATCTAGAACATCAGAGGACTCCAAGAAATATCCAAGAAAAGCACTCTCTGAGACTATATACGTGTAGAAAATCTAGATGTTCTCCTGCTACAGGAGACAAAATGTGCTGGAGCAGAAGAACAAAATCTTTCACTATTGTTGGAGAAGGTATGACTCCCTCCACACAAACTCCTCTGGCGCATCAGGAGGATTAGCAATTTTATGGAACCCCATAATTGTCACAATAGGTCATCCCTTTTCCACTGTAGGTACTATTAAGGTGCACTTCACAGTCATAGGATCAACCAAGGAAGGGAAATCACCAATGTTTATGGACCTCAAAGCCCACAGGACAAAGAGAGCTTCCTAAAGTGAACAAATTCCATTAGATCATTATTGATCATGCCCAACTCGGTGTTGGGAGGCGACTTCAATATGATCCTGACTTTGGAGGAGAAAATAGGGGGTACTAAACGGCTAGAGAAATACAATGGTAAGTTCATAACCCTGATTGACCAGCTAAATATTGTAGGTATAGAAACCCGAAATTGCATTTTCACCTAGTCCAACCGTAGATATGGACATCAACAAGCTTCTTTCTGGATAGATCGCTTCCTCGTAATGGAAGCCATGCTGGTGGAGGATACTTCCATAGAGGCCAACATTCTTCCAAGAGAAGGCTCAGACCACTGGCCGGTCTCACTTTGCCTAGACGCAAGGGCAACTCTAAAACTCAAACCCATCATATTTGATAAATTTTCTCTCTCCCACCCTGATTTTAATAGCTCACAAAGTCTTGGTGGAACCAATAAGAAATAGAACATGCTACCTTCATGTACAAATTTTAGCAGCGACTCAAAATTTTCAAGCTACATCTGAAGCTTTGGAATAAAACCACCTTTGGGAACATATTTCAACGAATGAAGAAAATTCAGAATAAACTAGAAACTCTACAAAAAAAATTCATTTCAGGAATCAGAACCACAAAATTAATGAAGGAATAAGAGGCGCTTCAGGTGGAATTAGAAGAACGTAAAAAGAAGGAAGAAATCCTATGGTGTCAGAAATCTAGTGTTCAATGGCTCAAATAGGGCAAGAGGAACACAAAATTCTTCCATAGAGCAATGGTGCATCATAGATACATAAATAGGATAAATCAGTTGGAATATTCTCAAGGTAGACCTATATGAGAGCACAACCAAACTATCGAGGAACTAAAAAACTACTACAAATAACTTCTAACAAAAACCAATGATGACAGAGTGGAAGCAATCGACAAAATAACCAATCACCTACCCTCCTTGGTAACTCAGGAACATAATGAAGCCTTAATGAGGCCCATCACTCAACAAGAAGTGAACCATGTAGTCAAATAAATAACCCCAGGGAAAGCGCCAGGTCTAGACGGCTTTACTAGGAACTTCTTTCATCATTGTTGGGACATGATCAGGGAAGAGGTTTGGCAGGTATTGGAGGAAGCTAAGACATTAGGTCAAGTCCTATCTGACCTCAATTCCACCTTCCTCACCCTCATTCTGAAAGAGGAGAGAGTCACCCACCCCAAATAGTACAAATTGATTTCCCTATGCAACGTCATTTACAAAATTATCACTAAGGTTATAGCCACGCGTCTCAAGCCAATCATACCTTTTGTCATTTCCAAAGAACAAGCAGGCTACATGGAAGGCATGAAAATCATGGATAGTGTCATCCTTGCTCACAAGGTTATCCACTCGCTAAACATGACTAATATCCCAAGTATGCTCATCAAACTCAAACTTTCCAAATATTTTGAGAGAATCAGTTGGCAGTACATGTGCTCCTTGCTAGAATCCTTTGGTTTTGATAGACACTAGGTGAATTAGATCCTAAATCTCACCTCTTCGGCCTTTTTATCCATACTGGTCAATGGAGTTCCCTCCCAACCCTTTTCCCCTACTAGAGGAATCCATCAAGGAGACCCCCTCTCTCCCTTCCTCTTTTTTGTAATGGCTGGAGGCTTGCGACACTAACTTAAAGCCTCAGTCATGGAGGGTTCCCTCAAAGGCCTCACCCTGCACAAGATTCATCCAACCCCCTCGCATAGCCAGTTTGTTGATGAAACCCTCCTTTTAAACACCCCAACAGCGCGAGAAGCCACTAAACGTGATGCAGGAGCATCGCTCACTCATCAAGCGAGCCAGCGCGTGGAGCAGAAGAGACAGTTGGATAGCGCCAGCACATATGTTTTTGAAATACTTTGGAAATTGTTGCGCCGCTCTTTCATAAAGCCATTCATAAAAGAGGCGCACTTGTATTGTAATATAGATAGGAAGGCATTTATTAGTTTTAATGCTATTAGATAGGAATTTATTGTAGATTTGATAGTTGTAGAATTCAAGAGGGAAAACGAAATATAGGCACCCTCCTTTGTATTATTGTATTTCATTCAAAATTATCAAACATTCAGAAGAAGAGAGCAAAGCAGAGAACTTATGGAGAGCCAATGTACAGATTGGATTAATAGAAAGAGCTCGTGATTCAATTTCATGATTGGTGTTGTTTTCTCTGTGTATGTTGTTTATGTACTTGTGAATGTTTATCTCCTTTGTATGCATTTGATTTGAATATGTTGTGCATGTGTTTTCAAAGATTTATTGAAGTCTGAAAGAGAGGAGAATGAGTTTCAATTGTTTCTCTGTCTGAGCCAAGAGATTCCTGCATAGGGTGCAGTGGAATTCATTCGCATAGAGTGCATTGATGAGGCTAGACAGTTGAACTTTTGTCCTCATCTGCCCATAAGTTGAATTGGGTTATTAGAGCCATGCAGGTGAAGTGTAGGCCATGAGCGGAGTCTCAATAGCTAGTCTGAGCAAAGGAAGACAGGGATTACTGTGGCTGAGAGTGCACAGGACCTGAAAGTATTCAACACTTAGAGAGTTGTTGAAGGTCGAGTACATCGCATGTGCAAAGTCTCTGAGGGAGGTAGAATTAGAAAGCTCAGGAGGGATAGTTCCATTGTGGTCATTGTAGGAGTGACCCAGGAGGAAGTTCCAACTGAAAGGAGCTTAGAGCAGAAAAAACCCCAAGAAGGAGAATCAACGGTCAAGGTTCGCTGAGGAGAATCGTGAAATCTCGTCGATCGTCTGATCAGGGAGAAGTTGTGCAATAGCTAACCCATAGGTGCAGGAAGAATCAAGCCATCGCATATCGACATTCAGCGTTTGACGAGGTGAGGAGCAGACTCATTGAAAACACGAGTCGTGATTTCTTGAGTTATTCAGAACCGTTGATATCCACAAGACAGGTGGCACGCGATCCCGGAAGATCGGGGTTCAACGTTCATGGTTTTCGACATCAAGGAAACCTTGCATCGTGGATTTACGAGTCGCGAAATCCCGACGTCGACGTGGCAGTGTGGGACCACGAGATTCAGTGGAGTCCAGGCGGCATTGTATCGGAGAATTGGCACCTCAGAGCTTGGGGTTTGGAAATTTAGGTCGTTGACATTATAAGCAGCGATCTCCCGATAGGGAACTCCCTGACGTGTAGGAGCGTTGATCGTTGACCATCGGCATTCAGGGTTCGGAGGTTTGTTTTGCATGATATTGTGAAATGAGATTCGCGATATCGCGAATCCCGATTTCCCATAAAGAAAAAGGGGAGATCGTCGAAGGAGTGTTGTGGGTAGAGAGAACTCTCGAGAGGAGTTGGAAGAGTTATTTAACTCTTCAGGCCTGTGTGAAGGAAGGTCCTGGCGAGAGTGGCTTTCCACCGAGGGCGGTTCGCGTCAGAGTGGTATCAGATCCAGAGTATCTTTGCTTTCTAAAGTAGAGACGAAGAAGACATAATGCCGCCCAGAAGAGAAAGGCAGTCGCCTGATCGTGAAGACAGGGACGCCCGAAGAAGGGGTAGGCCGGTAGGGAATCCAGAGATGGAACGCGAAATACGAGATCTCAGGGCGAGACTCGAAGAGATGGAGACCACCCAAAGGCGTGGAGCTGGTGCAGGAGAGTTCAGTGATTCCGAGGTGGAAGAGGAAGCTGGACACGATACTGAAGAGGTCTCAGCAGAGGATGCATCAACAAAGAGGTTG
>SNQJ01S0027841.1:47838-61128 GCA_010110895.2 Picea sitchensis
AAAAAAAAAAAAATTATTCATTCTCACTTTTTATCTATAAAATATTAAGGCCACACACCTTTTTTCATACTCTCGTTGATTTCACAAGCATGATTTACTTGTTTTTCTTCCTTTATATGGATAAATTGATAGTTATATATTTTTAAAGAATCCACAACATGAAACAACCATATGGAACAACCTATTTCACATTATGTTTTTTAATTGATAAGAGGATAGACCAAGAAATTATCATATGTATAGCTAGTAGTGTAGTTGCAAGACCCAAATCATGCACTTGGCCTTTTCAATTTACATTGATCCCATTCACTTGACTAAAGGGCCATTTGTTCCATTAACTCCACTCTAAACCATCTTATTCTATCTTGCAGCATTTTCTAAGAAAATATAACACCCCCATAATGCGCTCCCAACATGGAGTGGGTATCTCTATTCATGCTCTTAAAATTTCATCTCTCAAGACACCAACTTCTTACAAATATCAAAAACCATGAAAATGTGTGCATGGGTTCCACTACAAGGAGAACACCTTCTAGTGAGGTTTTTATGAAACATCCTCAAAAAAATTATCCTTTCTCTAGTTATATTGAAGGTTTCTACTGGACGTAGGTAGTTGAAGGTTTTTAGGGAGGTTTTTTTAGAGATGCACCTATAAAACAAAAATATAGTGGTTTGCACACAATACATATGCCTTGGTGCTTCAACATTAAGGCACATCGTTATCCACTAAAAAAAAAATATAGTGGAGGCAGGAAACTTAAGGTTTTTTAGTGATGTGCCTATAATGTAAAAGTCCACTAGGGTGCACACAATATAGGTGTCCCAATGCTTCAAATTAATGTGAACCACTATCCACTAAAAACAAATTATTGGAGTTGATCTTCCATAGGTTTTAATGGACATTATTTATTTGATGCTTTTGTTGTATTATGGCGCATTGGTGCTCACATAAAAACCCTAGTTCTTATACTTGTATGGCATACCAAAGAACAATAAAATAAAACAACTTACCATTCTTATTTTCATTGTTACACCTCATTCTGTGCTTCCAACCTCTCCAGCAAGAACCGATGCTCACTCTCCTTCCATAATTTCCCCATTTGTAGTTCTCTATAGTTAGTTTGATAGTTGCACAAGTAGATTCTACATATTTCCACATTTTGGAAAAAACACTACAATTTTTCATTTCTTCTCTATAGTGAGACCATGCATTGTTGGTATAGAAAACACCAGGTAAATTGTTTATTACCTTGTTATTTGCATTTTCATCTCATTAAAATTTGAAATTGCTTTGAAATTTAGCCTTTTTTAGATACTTTTCCATGTGGTCGTTTAAATGATTCCAAACCCCCCAGATGCTCATGTGTCCTATGAATTTCTAGGAATACAAACTCTTGCTGAATATAGGATGAAAAAATAAAATGATGTTGTTCACAAAATGATACCATTAAAATATTGAAAAGTTAACATAGCAATGAGGTTTTTGTAATGCCCCGTAAATGGTGTGTGATAAAATAAAAACACATCGGTTAACAAAAAACTCATGCTCTAAAATAAATGGAGCACCAGTGAATTCAATTAGTCAATCCAACTACCTATTTTTCCATATCAAAATTTTGGTCTGGTGGTGTTTCAAATCCAAGATAATGCATTGGTGTTGTGTAGTGAAAGGCACCAACAAAATATATAATAATTTACAATAGTGGTTAATTTCTTATGGGAATCCGCATTACTGATACATTCTAAGAAAAATACACCGGTAAAAAAACACACAAAAAAATAAAAATCGAACTTCAGTGCATTTATTTCATCAAATCATATTGGTGTTGTTAAGAGAGTGGCAACCGAATAAATATTTAAAAATTCATGATAGCACTGTGTTTTCTTAAATGCCCCCATTACTATTTCATAATAAAAGAAAACATATTGCTAAAAATTCATTGATTCTTCAAGGAACTTATAGTATTGGTGCTTTGCATATAACAAATCGCATCGCCTAGTTTACCATAAAAACAAATTAACGAAGTGATGTGTTCCGTAGAACAAACCACAATTCATCGCATAAAACATATGTGAAATGGCATAGTGGGGCATCTCGTTGGACACCTCATTCTCGGTGCATTCAATAATACAATGCACCACATCAGTGCATTGCACTTACCGCACTTCTCCGTGGTTCTTTTTTTATGATAAAGCACACCAACAACAATGTGTATTAATTGTTGTAGTATCACTTATTACTTTTTCACATCGTTTTGAAAACTTAAATTAATTTCAGTTCTTAATAAATAAAAATTAGTTATATATGTGCGTGTTTTATAATTTCAATATGTTTTATCTATATATATGTTCCTAAAAATAATTTTATTGAATCAAATATAATGACAACAACATGTATGGGAGAGGTAAAAACAACAACCAAAATAAAAACAACTTAATTCACAAACTACATATGCAAACCTCCATAATTAAATTTTGCGGATGTTTGGGCATAATTAGTGTTGGAGAAATTTCTATTTACGACACACTAGTTCAGTGGGAGTTAACTGACTAGTTCTGTTTTAGACTTTCTATTTTTACCATCACTATTATGCATGCATGCATTCCTAAGGAAAGCTAACTTCTTGATTGTTTTTCTGAATTATGGAATGTTTTGCCCTATATGAGTGTATTCCACTCATTCATTGTATCATATTGATCATGATCTATGTATCAATCATCAACTCATTGGAGTAGTGTGAATACATTTTCTCATTCTTCCATATTAAATCTCTCTTCCTTTATTGATAAGCTTTGTTTGTACTTTCTTTAGCTAGATATCCTGTGCAGGTTTCCATGAAACACTGACATGGCATCAGAGCTATGCTACTTGGAGAAAGCCAGACAAGACAAAGAATAAGGAAAATCGGGGTTTTCTCATAAAGTAACATGCAAGATAGCCTTTTGAAACTAATATTAATCTATGGTCATATCTTTCTACATTCATTGCTCCCAAAATATTACGTTTTGGAGGAAACGACACACGTGGAAAGTAAATCAACCCATTTTGGAAGAGGGTTTTCAACCGTTTGGAAATATTCCTCACCATTTTTTCAAAAAGTAAGCCTCAAGAATATCTCTTGAAACTGATACAAATTCACTTAAAGTGCCATTTTTATCGTGATCTCTTAATTTTTTCACTTCCAAAATTGAGAGTAAATTTTTAGGGGTTTTTAGAAATAGTTGGAGAGATGAATATGACAACTATTATACAGTCAAACTTGGTGGTAATCCTCACAACATACAATTATTTTGATTGGAATCCCAAGGCGACATTCCAACTCAAAAGAAAAGGACTATATAATGTGACGATGGCGACAGAAACAAAACCTGCATCAGTGATTGAGAAGATGACATGGGCGAACCGTAAGCATGAGGCCACTTGAATGCTTCTTGAGTTAATATCCATTGATTTATGGTTTCATTTTATTTCATTCAAGACTCCAAATGATATCTAGACCACCCTGGAAGGTCTCTTTGGAAAGCAGGATGAGATGTGAGGTCATATGCTTGAGGTAGAGTTGAATATCTTAGACCCTAAAAGTTTTGATAATATACAAGACTTTTTTACTAAATTTAACTCTTTTCTATTAAGCTTGGGGTAATGTTATATTAATAAGTCTACACAAGAGAAACAACTTATTCTAACAATATTGGCCAAGCTAGAAGTAGAATACGATGTATATGTCTCCAATTTCCATTCTGGAAGATGTTTTTTTGAGACAAATTGGAAAATGCCTACATTGGCTCAGTTCATTGAGTCTCTTACACAAGAGTAGACAAAACTCATACAAATGGGCCTCATGAAAGATCCCAAAGCACATGCACTCACCATGCATAATGGAAAAGGGTCATACAATAAAAAATCAAAGCAGAAACGAAAGGAGATATTACATCCAGATTCAAAGAAGGAGGGATATTCCAAACCCTTCAAGGATTCTTCAGGTTCCAAAGATTCCTCAAATTCCAAAGGGAATAAGAATAAGGGAAATAAATGCTCATATTGAAATAAACCGAATCATGAAGAATCCACATGCATGAAGAAGCAAATCGATCTTATGACACAAGTACTTCAAAGGAATAACCTTGGAGACTTCATTCCTAAAGGAGCCAAGAAGAAGAAGGAAGAGGACCATGAAACTAAGAAAGGTAATAATCATGCTCTAGTTGCAATTAATTCCTCATTTGATTTATGGATTATAGATTCTGGTGCAGCCCATCATATGGCAGCGAAAGATGAAGTTTTCTTTTCCTTAATTCCATGATCAAGACCCCCTATTCTCATGGAGGATGATACTCTAGTAGCAGTAGTAGGAGAAGGGAGAGTGGAACTCCACGATGGTGGTTTTGAGGATGTTTTACATGTTCCAAAGATTTCTATGAATCTTCTCTTAGTTTATCAGATCACTCAAAAAGGTAAAAAGGTTGAATTTACATCAGATTCTGTTTCAGTAATTGACATGCATGACAATTCCATCATTGCAATTATTGAGGTGGATCACAAGTCAAGGTTGTATAAATTCACTAAGTTTTCTGACGATGACTCCTCTATTCTACTTACACATAAGGAGAGTACTTTGCATGTACCTCCAGTGCAACATGCATATACTCTTGTTCTTCCATCAATTTCTGACATCAAAGATGATTGCATACACTCAAATTGTGTACATGGAAATAAAAAGGTAGTACATCCAGATAAGAAGCCAGTGTCGAAGCTTCAATAGATGCCCAAGAAGGTACAAACCACACTTCATGCAGCAAGCAACCTTGTAGGAAATTCATTGGATTCATGGATGACTTGATCTCAACATGAGGAGCCTTCTCATGTACTTTCAGCTTTAGAAGCTGTGATGCCCATGAATTTCTATATGGTTAAATCTACTGATCAACAAAAATATAATAGGGTTGTGGGAAATCCATAATGGCAAGAAGCCATGAAAAAGGAGTATGCCTCACTCCTATAGAACTAGCCTTGGAATTTGGTTCCACGTCCATTAGAAAGGAATATTTTCAGGTGCAGATGGGTCCATAGGATCAAGAGGTACAAGGGCCGAAAGGTTTCCAAATGACTTCATCATATTCATAAATATTTATACATCTTCACGAAGACTTTTAGTGAGTCGAAGTTTCATACTTTGTTGGATCGTCTTGCAGTGAAGAACACAGTTGCCTAACAACTGCCATTTTATTCTTTTGATACACTATCTTCTGAGGGGGGGGTTGTTCCCACGTGGTTTTCCCTCTTCCTCACTTTTATTCAGTGCTCATTAGTTGCATTGTACATGAGTACCTAAAATGGCATAGTAGCTAGGACTCATTTTTTAATCCATAGTGATGTTCAGTGGGGGTGTTGGAGAAATTTCTATTTTTGACACACTAGTTCAGTGGGAGTTAACTGACTAGTTATATTTTAGACTTTCTATTTTTACCATCACTATTATGCATGCATGTATTCCTAAGGATATCTAACTGCTTGATTTATTTTCTTAATTATGAATTTTTTTTCTCTATATATGAGTGTATTCCACTCATTCACTGTATCATATTGATCATGATCTATGTATCAATCATCAACTCTTTGGAGTAGTGTGAATATATTTTCTCATTCTTCCATATTGAATCTCTCTTCCTTTCTTGATAAGATTTGTTTGTACTTGCTTTAGCTAGATCTCCTATCCAGGTTTCCATGAAACACTGACAATTAGGACTACCAAGATATATGATCAGATCTTCGCAGTTCCCCTTTCACCTAATCAACAAGAAAGGAACCTTGGTGGATGTCTGAATTATTATACCGTGTCGACCTCAAGAATAACCTAAGGACCATATTGTATATTTAATAGAAGTTAATAAGAACATTTAGAAAAACAATTGATCATCTATAAGCTTTTCTAGCATGCCTTATTGCTAAATATTAAGCATCTTTTTGGCCTCAATATTCTCCTCCAATAGATCCACACTCATGTATTGACTAAGAATATTATGTTTCTTCTTCTCCAGAACCATGTGCTCGATCTCTTTGTCACTCATAATGGGAACATGGGAAACAAAAGATCCCTCTCTATGTTTTTGGTTTCCCTTGTCCCTCTATAGAATTTCTTCTACCACATCTTCCTCATCTTTGAATCAGAATGGATTAAAAATAATGACCTCTCACCTCTTGATCATCAACCTAACATCCCTATAATTGGAATCAATCCTCTATGACTCCTTCAATGCTCTATCCTACATATCCTTCTTTGCACGTAGCTTGACTTTCTTAAATATATTGTCCTCGTGATCCCTATAGAAACAACAATCGATTCATATTCACTTGTAAATATCATATCTAGACCTCCTCTTCTTCAGATGAGGAGGATTACATAATATCTCTTAGAAGTTAGAGAGGAATTTCACAATCCCACGTGTATAATTGGTTGCTAAAATATTGTAACATGCCATATTTCAACAACCAATTCTACAAGTAGGGATAGGAAACTTCTCCCCAACGTCAAGCATATATTTGATAATCTTCTCGAGGAAAATAATATGAGGTATAGGAAGTGGGGATTACAAGTGAATTGATTCCAAATATTATTGCTACAAGGATGAGGAGGATGGTTTGTTGGAGAAATTCAAGTGGCCTGTAGAGAAGGAGATGTGGGCTATAGTGTTGAGAGAGTGGTAGAGTTTTTATTCTATCAAGAGGGAGGCGAAGCTCACATTTTCATTAAGATGGTTTGATTCGAGGAATATGAATATGTGGAAAAATAAATGGGAGAGAATGAAAAGGGAAACCAAAAACAAAGGGATATATATATATATATAGAGAGAGAGAGAGAGAGAGAGAGAGAGATTGTTTTCCATGTGCCCTTTACGGATGAGAAAGAGATCAAGTTCTTGGTTGTGGAGAAAAAAAAAACAACAATCTCTTAGTAAATACATGATTGAGGATCTCATGGAGGAGCATGTAGAATTCAAGGAAATTCTTAATATTTAGCAATATGGCATGTTCATGAAGCTTATGGAACATCGGTTTTTTTTCAAATATGGTTCTTAATTTATATCAAGTACACAATATGGTCATTAGGTAACTCTTGAGGTTGAAAAAGTATTATAATTAAAACATGTATTGGGGTCCCTCTATTGTTAATAAGGGAGAAGGGGCACTGGGAAGCTTTGATCCTAGAGCTTGGCAGTCCTAATTATGCTAAAGTAGGGGCCAAGATAAAAAAATTGGAAGGGAATGAAGTTGATGTGCTTAGTGCCACTCAAAATGGACTTGGTTATATATACTTCCAGTCTATCAAATTACTCATCGGTTTTAAAGATTTATTCATGAACTCCCCAAGGAGAAGAAGAGGCATAGGTATAAGATTTATAGATGAATTGGCATGTATATTTTGTTTTTTCAAATCATATTAATGTTGTTGTTTTGTGACTTATAAAATGTATTATGAGTATGCTAACAATTTCATTGTTTTAAAATTAAATTTGATATGTATTAAAATTTAGAGTTTCCATATATATAATGTTTGACTTTAGTTTTATGAAATCATTTACCGTGGATAGTGATTTGAAACACTTATAACCATTATTGTTATATAATGTTTAATTATTATTCAAGGTGAATTGTTTGTTTCCCAACAAGATACAATATGTTTTTTAAAGATGTTTAAAAAGAAAAATACATAAAAAGGATTAGTGAAACAATTCTCATTTAAATAATTATGTCATTTTCATATATTGTAATAAAAAAATTATGATATAATTATTCACTAATAATAATGACGATGCAATACTAATGTTGTTTTACTAAATTTTATTATTTAAAGACTACAACACAAATCTATAACATAATCATTCACTAAAATCATAGTTATTATAATTATTTTTTCCAAATATTTGTTAATTTATATTATTCAACTATTATAATGTATTAAATTTATCTAATTAAGTTCAAATGATTAAATATAAATTATATATAATAATAAATTTTGATCTATACACTTTCAATGAAACAATTTTACAATTTTTAGCTCTATTGTCAACTATATGAATCTTCTGTTAAAAAAGTATGTAAGTATCAGTTCAATCTTATATTAAAAAAATATACTATGTATTGCATTTTATTGATTTTGTATTAACATATATGGAAATATTGGATTTAGTTAATGAATGAAGAAATTAATTTGAATAATTACTCTTAAGAAATGTTATTTTTTTAATTATTTTATTGATAATGTTATAATAATTATGCATGGATATCCTCATAAGGAAATGTAAGTATCACATTTAGTTAGTGAAGAAATAAATTAATTTATCAAGGTTAAAAGAATATTAAACTAAATTAATTTAATATAATATTTGAAAATACAAAAATATTAATCAAACTCAATAAATAAAATAAATCAAACACTTTATTTATTTTTTTTAAATAAAAAGAGGGGAAGATCCTATTGTATCATATCACATGAAAAAAAAACATATGTCCTTAGGCTGTCAGTGGTTCCGCCAACTTAGCAGAAACCAAAAAAATTGGCAAACTTGGATATCCATGTCAAAAAGAGGTGTACCACCATCTTCCCTTCCTGGAGGAAACCAGGACAAGTGGCGGCTTGTAGTCTTTACATGAACCATGAAAACTAAAATTGAAACTAGACTGAACATCAAAGAGTTTGAACTGATAGAACACTTAACCAGAGCCTGGATGCCTAACCAAAACAAGAAAGAAATCCAAACAATCTAATTACCCATTGGCGCCAGAAGTAGCCTTGTGAGGGTCTTCATTATGCAATCCATTCCAAGTTGGTAGAGCATAAGGTCTTGCACACATCGGACATGTTTTCCCTGTTGGCGAATTGGATACATTTTTGTATAGCATATTGATGTGTTGATGCATGAGTGTGCCACGGTAAACCAGGTCTACCATCGTGCATCTCAGGTTGAACACCAAATCTAATTGTTCCAGGTGGAAGAAGGGTGGCGGGAATGCCATTGTTCATGTGAAATCAAGATAGGAGGTGGCGCAAGGACCTTTCCACCTTCCTTCGTCGTGCCACCCGAACCCTCCACAGCCTCGATTATTGCAGCCTGCATTCCATCCTTTTCTCTTTCCTGGTGCTCCATCGTCGTGCTCCATCCCTGTGCTCCTTCCTCCTTCCCGGGGTCCTATTTTCACATTATGGCTCTAGAAGGATCGTAGCCCACTGAAAGTGTGGAATATTGAGAGGACATATGGAGGAGTTCCTCTGGGAACTCGTCCTTGACAAATCAGATGTGTAACACCTCCATATTTTCATCCATGGTGTTGGTGTCGTGGTGAACCATTGTAGCTGACTTAGTGTCTTATGCAGGGAAGCTCCTTGGAGGTTGTCAATTCTCTGGCAGAGTGAAGAGAAGAGACCCCAGAGGGATCTGTATGGGTTCCTCCAGAGTGACCTCCTCTACATAATCCATTGGAGGTGACCAGGCCATCCCTCTTATCTGCGTTGTCTGAATTATCTAAGTGTGGGCCATGGAGAGATATCGCTCTAGCCTCTACTGCCACCTCTGTCTCACAACCAAACTGTACTAGGAAGGTCCCTGAAGTGGCTTGCCTCTCTCCTGTGGAATCGAGAAGGTGACTCTAATGGATAAATTTCATGAGGTTTTGAAATGGCTTAACCAAATCACTAAATTTCTTACCTGGTGCAGGTCGAAGGCGAAATGGAGAGGGTTAGTCCAATTTTGGGTGATAACAAGGAGGTGAGACATGACAACTTCCATTGTCACCCCCAAAGCATTACATTTCCTTGTTTCCATGATTTTCACATGAGGGAGCAGTCTCATGTGTCTTGGATGGCAGTTAAGGTTGGCTCCCATACTTAATGGAGATGGGATGGGTGATAGACTACCATATTTATGGCTTGGCATGGCCTAGTATGACATGGCTCTTGTGTGTTTCATGTCACCCAATCCAGGGTTGGGGAGTTCATCTTGGCTAAGTATTGGTATCATTCTGAGAGTTCAGAGCGAGGTGAAGTTTGGGCATTCTAGTGGATCAACTCGGTCATGGTGGCCAATCCTTCATTTTCCAAGAAGTCTGCTACTTTGTTTTTGTCCCTTTTCACATGAGAGGGGATGATGGAAAGGTTGGTCCATAAGAGGGATCCAAATTCCTCTAAGAGTCCTGAGAGTCTCCAACTAGGTGAGACGTCGAGGGGGGTTTCTCCATGAAGAATTTTGGTTATGAGATGGATTATAATATGGGAGTCCCCCTTCGCAATGATATTGATGTAGTGATGATCTGTTGTAACCCTAATACCTCTTAGGAGGCTCCAGATCTCAGTACCATTGTTTGTGTTGAAGCCTAGATAGCCTGCTACTAGGTGGAAGATTTCTCCATTTGAGTTCCTGAGGATTGCCCCATAGTTCGATGGACCCGAATTTCCTTTTGACGCCCCATTAAAGTCAATATTTATGAATCGAGTTGGTGGGGGGTCCAAGCAGTCAAGCTAATAGTGGGG
Source organism: Picea sitchensis (assembly GCA_010110895.2). Classification (NCBI taxonomy): domain Eukaryota; kingdom Viridiplantae; phylum Streptophyta; class Pinopsida; order Pinales; family Pinaceae; genus Picea; species Picea sitchensis. Next base: position 58,365 of record SNQJ01S0027841.1, read on the forward strand.
CAGTTGGCCACTCGGGGAGTGGGAGTGTCAGCGAGGTTGAGGTGCAAATTTTGGAGAATAAGTCATTCACCTAGACTACACTTTAAGTCCTTAGTTTTCCATTGCCTTCTTTTGATCATTTTGAGTATTATATTCATGATTCTATAACAAGTAGAGGTGGGGGGTGAGGCATGCATCTGGAAGATTATTTTGTTTCTTTCCTTCCAAATTTTCCAGAGGGTGAAGCCCGGAAGGAGCTTCCAGATGCGAGCTAGAATTGGTCTCTGATAGGTAAGTGAGTCCCAATTTTCTATGGTGTCGTTGAAGTTGTTTCTGTTTCTATTAGAGAAACACATTATTTGTGACCCCATATCCCAAATTGTATGACTATAGTGGAAATGGTTAAAAGGGTGTTCCATGGTTTCCTCCTATTGTTGACAAATGGGGCAGATTGATGGGCCTATGAAACCCCGCTTTTTGAGATTGTCTGGGGTTAGGATGCAGTTTTGAACTATGATCCGGAGGAAAATGGATACTTTCGGCGAGAGTATAGAATTCCAAATCTTTCCCCAAATACTCTCCTTAGCGTGATCCTGATAGTTCCCCTGCAAGTAGTAGGCTTCTTTGACCGAAAAATTTCCAGTGGTAGAGTGCCCCCATTTGAGAATGTTCGAGCCTGCCCTAGTGGAGATTTTCCTATGGTTTGCACAAGCTTGCCAGGATTGGAGATCCATTTCCCTTGAGAGGTGTAGTTCTGGATGTTTTGTCTTCCATTTGCACCATGGCAGGTTCCTATCAGATGGTCTCCAAAGATCCTTAACCAATCTGAAGATGTCAGGTTGTAGTGAATGATGAAGGGGGTTAATGTCTTCTAGAGTGGCTAGAGGATTTTGTTGTTTCCATGAATCTTGCCAGAACAGTTCACTTTCCCCATTTTTGATTTCCTAGAAAGCATATTTCTAGACTAAATGTTTCTTGAGCCATGTAGTGTTCCATATATTGGATCCCTGAATCTGGTCGTTGAATCTGATTAGTTGATATGCTTGGGTGGTCAGGGAATATTTGTGTTTCCAAATTTGTGCCGAGAGTTCTGTAGGGTGCTTAAGCCATCGCCACCATAGTTTATCTCCCATAACTGATTAATTTTTCCTGGGTCGCAGAGCCCTAACCCGCCTAGAGATTTGGGTTTGTAAACCTTATCCCATCCCACTAAAGCCCACTTTTTATCAAGGTGGTTCTCATGCGATAAGAAGTTGCACTGTAAGTTTTTGATGGCCCAAATAACAGACTTAGGTGCTCCTAGGGCCATGAAAAGGTAGGTTGGAAAGGATTGCAAGATTGACTTGAGGAGAACCATTTGAGTTGCAATATCAAGAGGTCAGAAGGTCCAGTTGTTGAGTCTATTGGAAATGAAGTGAAGTATATTGTCCCAAGAGATGAAGCATGTCGACGCCCTTGTGAGGGGTATGCCAAGATAATTGGATGGAAGGTAGCTCTTGGGTATACCTAAGAGGTGAGAAATATGATTTTGGACAACGATCGACATGTGGAATAAGTATATCTTATATTTATCAAGGTTAAGGGCCATACATGATGCATACGCAAAGTCAATGAGAATGGAGTTGCGTTTAGTGGCTTCTCGCATTGTCGGGGTGTTTAAAAGGAGGGTGTCATCAACAAATTGGCTATGTGAGGGGGTTGGAGGAATCTTGTACTGGGAGAGGCCTTTGAGGGAACCCTCCACAAGTGAGGCTTTAAGTTTGCGTCGCAATCCTCCAGCCCTTACAAAAAAGAGGAAGGGAGAGAGGGGGTCTCCTTGATGGATTCCTCTAGTAGGGGAAAAGGGTTGGGAGGGAACTCCATTGACCAGTATGGAGAAATAGGATGAAGAGGTGAGATTTAGGTTCTAATTAACCTAGTTTCTATCAAAACCAAAGGACTCTAGCAAGGAGCGCATGTACTACCAACTGATTCTCTCAAAATATTTAGAAAGTTCCAGTTTGATGAGCATACTTGGGATCTTATTCATGTTCATCGAGTGGATAACCTCGTGAGAAAGGATGACACTATCCATGATTTTCCTGCCTTCCATGTAGCCTGCTTGTTCTTTGGAAATGACAAAAGGTATGATTGGCTTGAGACGTGTGGCTATAACCTTAATGATGATTTTGTAGTTGACGTTGCATAGGGAAATCAATTTGTATTATTTGGGGTGGGTGACTCTCTCCTTTTTTAGGATTCGTTCACTACTTGACCTAAGGATCTAGATTCCTCCACTACCTACCAAACCTCTTCCCTGATCATATCCCAATACTGATGAAAGAAGTTCCTAGTGAAGCCGTCTAGACCTGACGCTTTCCCTGGGGTTATTTATTTGAATACATGGTTCACTTCTTCTTGAGTGATGGGCCTCATTAAGGCTTCATTATGTTCCTAAGTTACCAAGGAGGGTAGGTGATTGGTTATTTTGTCGATTTCTTCCGCTCTGTCATCATTGGTTTCTGTTAGAATTTATTTGTAGTAGTTTGTTAGTTCCTCGATAGTTTGGTTTTTCTCTCATATAGGGATACCTTGAGAATCCTCAAACTGATTTATCCTATTTATGTATCTACGATGCATCATTTCTCTATGGAAGAATTTTGTCTTCCTCTCTCCCTATTTGAGCCATTGAACCCTAGATTTCTGACACCATAGGATTTCTTCCTTCTTTTTACGTTCTTCTAATTCCGCCTGAAGTGCCTCTTATCCCTTCATTAATTTTGTGGTTCTAATTCCTTAAATGAAT
>SNQJ01S0027842.1:32325-61457 GCA_010110895.2 Picea sitchensis
CGGTTGTCGGCATTTCGGGAAATTTGAATGGGATTCAACTGTCACTGGATCTCTATCTTCCTTCTTCTCTGTAAACTCTTGCTGCGCGCGTTTTCTTCAATGTTGTTCCTCCTGAGATTTTACGTCCGAATCCCCAAGGGGTTTTATCCTTCTTATCCTTCCATCTCCACTGTTGCCATCAATGACAACAACCATCGACACGCATTTGTTGCTTGTTCAATATTTGCCAACAATGTTGATGATATTATTTTTGGAAGTATTGATGACAGGTTAAGCCATAAATTTGTGAAGGATATGCAGAATGAATTTGAAATTTCATTACTTGGAGAACTATCCTTCTTTCTGGGTCTTCAGATACGTCAAAGTAACCAAGGAATTTTTATTTCTCAAACTAAGTATATCAGAAAATGCTAAAGAGGTTCGGAATGGAAGACTGCAAACCAGTTATCACTCCTATGAAAACCAGTTGCAAGTTGAGCAAATATGATGATTCAAAGTCTACAGACCAGAGGAAATACAGGTCAATGATTGGTAGCTTACTATATGTGACAACATCTAGACCAGATTTAATCCAGGCAGTTGGACAGGTGGCACGATTTCAAGAGGCACCAAATGAATCACATGTATTAGAAGTGAAGAGGATTTTCAGATATCTCAAAGGAACAAAAGAGTTTGGATTATGGTATCCAAAAGGAAAGGATCTATCACTTATTTCCTACACATATGTGGATTAGGCAGGTTTCATTGATGAGACGAAGCACCAGTGGAGAAACTTTCTACTTGGGTGAGTGTTTAGTATCATGGCTAAGCAAGAAACAATCATCAATATCCTTATCTACCGCTGAAGCAGAGTATATTGCAGCAGCAGCATGTTGTACACAGGTTCTATGGATGAAACCAACTCTGACAGATATACATGTTGAGTATGATGAGCCCATTCCAATCTATTGTGATAATACAAGCGCCATCAGTATCTCAAAGAACCTGGTGATGCACTCTGTTGACGTCAAAAGCCTAAGGAGTCTCCAACATCAACATTTTCAACCTCCCGCGGAACTAGGAGAGAAGAAGAGGGAATATCACCCTAGGCTTAAATCCCCATATAAGAATGTGCATTGAACTCTAAGATGATTTTACCCTAACCTATAGTCCAAACGTGAATTCATTTGCCTTGTAATTTAACCTTTTAACAATATTTAATTTTTATGTGATTTCATGATTTCTATGTTATTTACAATTTTAACAACTTCTATGCGGAATTTATACATTTATAGTGACAAAATTAGATTTAATCAAGGAAATGCGCAAAAAAAAGAAAGGAAATGCTTTTGTTTTTATTTTAGCAAAAGGAAAAATAAATAAAGCAAAGTCAACTTAAAGCTAAGGAAGCTAATAAACTATGTTAGTTTGAAGAATATAGATAACATGATATAACCTTTTTTTATTTTCATTAGGAGTTAGGATGTGACTAAGACATAATAAAATCAAAATAGTAAAAGAACAAAAGGGTTTATATACATTAAAATAGTTAATGAGTAAAACATATTTACATATAAAACATTCATGAATTTGTTCATTTTACTTTTTAAAGCTAGGATGTAAGAATAATAAAAAAAACAAAGTTTATGTACACTAATTAAATAGTAAATAAACTTTATGAACATGAGTGTTCACAATATAAATACATTTAATTTGTCTTTTAAAGATTTTATCTAACGTTTTATTTTATTTTGAAATCAGAGTGTTAAATAAATAAAGATGAGGAGAAATGAGGATTTTAAATAAAAATTAGGAGATAGTGTCGAGTGAGAAAGAAATGATTTCCATTAAAAGAATTCTCATACAAATTCATAATCTTCAAAATCTGCAAGTCTCTGCGTAGACTAGGGCCAGGTATATGGTCTTTAGCCCCCCTAGACACAATGTACAATAGAAAGTCAAGCATGGAAAATAAAAATAAAGCTAAGCCAAGAAGGAATGGAGCCATGGTGGAAAATCGCAAGGAGAGAAACTGCATAGTAAAACCAATTAGCGCCGAATCAAATAGAGCCTTATTACAACAAACTAAACAAGTAAATATTTACCTTATGAAGGTCAGCAAACTCATCCTTGCTTATCCTCTTCATTTCTCCGCAAGACCCCATGTTGCCAACGATTTCATGAATCTCTGTTGAAGATGTAAGAAAATAATGAAATGCACAGTCCTCATAGTACTCCTAGCATACTACTCTGAAATTTCTGCCAAAATTTCTCTCTCAAAAAATTATTTCTCTAATGATCTCTCCTTCAAAAAACATTTGTCCTTCTAATAATTCTCTAGAATTATCTTCCACCTCTGGAAGGTTGTGCGCTTCTCCCTTTAAAGCATTGGGTGGATGGTTTCTTCAGTTATTAGTTTCCTAACTGAACTCCAACCGACCATAACACATCACTTAACGCAAAAACTAATTTATTTTTGTGCTCTCCTTAATAGTTTTATATTCATTTCCCATCGGTTGTTTTACATATGGTTGGATAAATATAATTAATTTTATGCAGATAATAGAATATAATTCTGATGGGTTTTTTTTTTAAACTGGCGAAGACACCCTGTAATGTTTAAATCACTTGTCAACCGTTTTACAGTAGATCGATCCCTTGTATGGCTATATCAAACGTTCGAAACTCAATTGCAAAACTCATGTGTTTCACGTGAATTGCACCTGTTAGTCTCTAATTTTGCTTTTGATTTAGTGAGAAACCCTAATCCTAAACCCTTCCTACCTGCACTTCATTATCTGCTTTCATTTGATTTTAATCATTATTTTCAGCTTGTTATGGTTTGCAATATAGTTCTTTGGATAATTTCTTTAAGTTTGGAGTTTTACAACATGGTTTTGAACGATGTGTCACTTCATATGCCTGTTTGAACTTTACAAGTTCAAATTATGCTAAGTCATTAATAGCGCTACTGGAATAACATTATTCACATAGTGCAAATATAATCATGCCTTAATATGCGTCCGCCACCCAAATTTCGTTATGATTACATAGATTGTGGACTAAGAGTTTGCATGTGTCCCACGATGGCTCTCGAATCATTTTATGATTCAAACCATTACATGATTGAATTAATCTGTACCTGCAAAGGGCTCAATTCAAATCGTTCAATTCCCAAAAATCATTATCTAAACCTGCCACTTGTCATTCTGATTGTGTTGAATTATAAGCACAGGTATTTTTCTCATAAGAATTGTTATATGTTAACAGTTCAATTTTGTAAATTCAGAATCCGATTAGTGCCTATTGTAGCACCGTGTTTCATGGTGCCTAAGAGAAGCGGGAAAGTGGTCAGATTGGAACCTGAGGGCGTCGAGCTTCTTGAGGCACATCCGCAGATGCTGCAGAGATTTAGAGATTCTGGTTGGTTTGAATTCCTCACTACCTTCCAAGGTCATGACGAATAGGTCTCTTTGGTGTTTGCACAGAACTTCGATGGTTATGAAGTGGAGATCAGGAAATTGCTAATGTTGGTGAAAGAACAAACAATTTCCAAGGCTTGCAGGTTGGTGGTCAAAGGAGAACGATCATGGAAGAAAGAGCATGTAGTTACAGAATTCGTCAATAAGTTTTTGTTGCCAGACAAACAAAACTCGGATTGAAGAAAAGGAATCCCTCGCAATTGAATCAGACGGGAATGACACACTGCTCTGATCATTATCCACAGGTATATCACCTATGAAGGAAGATTCTCATTGATTTATATCTATCACATTAGGTTATTAATGCATCTAAATGGTGATTATCCTTTAAATTTTCCTTATTTTCTCTTCAAAATCCTGGAAAAAATGTCAAAAAGAGTGCAGTCACACTCCTCCAATGCAAAGCGTAGCCTATTTCATCAGGTTTTAATTAAGAATCTAGTCGTGTTTGCCCTAATAGAAATACAAAAACCTTGGATCTGGCTCATGCAATCCCTAAATCCTGACCCACAGTCCAGCAAACAGAAGAAAGGAAAAAGGAAAAGGGATGTTACACAGGAGCCAAGCATTCCAGTTGATGAAACCCCTGTTAAATAAGAATTGCCTGCCTTCAGGGTAACGAGGACCAACAGAGGTAAGAGACCCAAATGGGAAACAGAAAATCAAATGCTTCCTGAGGTAGATTTAAAAATAGAGGAAGACTCTGATGAAGATTATAATGTTACACTCTCAACCAAGCATAAAGCACTAGCAACCAGTAAGAATAATGCTGCAGTTAAAAGAAAAAAGAAGAAATGTGTGTTTTTGCCTCAACACCCTAGGAGGAACTCTACAAGAGTCACCAACAAGTACAGGCTAAGGCCCAAAGCCATGTTCGATTCCTCAATCAAAAGAGAAGATTTCATAGTGATAGAAGACCATTCTGAAGATGCTAAAGCAGATATCAAACAAAACAAAGGAAAGTCCCCATGTTATCAGACTAATCGGTAGGTGCGGACACTAACAGATCTCCCTAGATCCACCTGGATCTAGAACAAAACATGAAATGACATGACTCTTTCCCTAAGTTACGACCATTGAATTAGCTAGTAAGGAGGAACAAGTAACATACCTTTGTATCGCTTCCTTAAGTCTTTGTTGCTCTCACTTCACTCCGGTGCTCTCGTGAGGTCAAGACCAAGACAACACAAACCAACCAAAGTGAAGATAGCAAAATGTATTCAATCATCAACTTATGCATATGATCAAGGAATTACACAATAAAGTAAGAGTGAATTTATGGGAAAAGGACATGCCATTGTATCATATATATTGAAAGTAGAAGATACAACCTGATCACCTTGATGTCGCAATATTCCTTTCGGTGACTCTTGGTTCCAACACACACACTTTCTCTATCCTTGCATGAAGAAGATCCAATTCCTCTTGATAGACCTACTAGAGTCTCCAAGCTTATGTTCAAGTAGTGTTATTCACACAATTCCTTTACCAATTCTTCATTTAATCTTGCTTAAACTTTTCCATGAGATTCCTTTAAATATATAGGAGAGGGTGAGATGATTACATGGATGAGAATGATCCCACCAAATCAGGGAAGCCAGTAAAATGACAACCATACGAATGGAAACCTATTTTCTAGAAGACTCCCTTCTATAACCCTCGAGACTTCTTCTCTTTTCCAAGTTCAAAAACAAGTTCGCACCCTATGTATAGAGCAACTTGCGAGAAGTTCGCACCCTAGATGAAGGTGGCCTGCGAGAATGGGCCATTCTCGCACCCTAGGCCATATGTAGCCTGTGAACTCACTTTGAAAATATGTTTTCTGGAAGGAGATAAATGCCACATTTCTCAGGAGAATGTTCTTGTTGGGAACCTGAGTACACCATTGTTAATACATCACCAAGATGACCAAAATCATGTGTAACAGAATTCCCCCAAAAGTATGAGGTCGGAATCAGTGACAGCCGAAATACTTTGTAAACTATGTGTGTGTGTCGGAAACCAGGAGCGCACCTAATCGGAAACCTGCAAACAACCAAGCATCTGCAGAATATCATACTAGTTCTGAGGTAGGCATTCCCATACTCAAATCATGGACAGATGACATTATAGACATAGGTCATGGCCACCAATCATACACCGTGGATCCATGTTGTCAAAATATCGCATAGCCACCAAGAATACACTGTGGATCCATGCAAGAAGAGTCAAATTAAGATGACATAGCCACGATACATACAAAGTGGATCTATGTGTCAGCAAATTATACATATTCCATCGCAACCTGGATCAAAGAGATGAGATCCAGGGTCTTCAATCTCGTCACCTGAAAGTATGAATCTAACCATGTGATTACATGTACTGAAGTCGAACATGGTAGAAACCACTTGATTACCGGTCATTGATGAAACTGTTAACAAGTGCGAGGGAAATCACCATTAATGTCAATCACTCCCAAGGTACACTAGTACAATCCACCGAATGTGAATAAATGAGTTGAGGTCAAACATTCGACGAAATCTCCCGGTCAGGGGTCCATGATGAAAACCCACTATCGAAAGCGAGGAAACCTGCCATTAAGGCATGCAAGTTCCAAGGTACCAAATAATTTCTAAGTCTTGTTTCCGGATAATGAACTGGAGTTGACGGAACAAAACTCGTCACAAGAGGTCCTTGATGTATCCCCCATCAATGACACGAAATGAGTAACAGATTTTGAAGGAAGAATAGAGTATGATGTAAGTTGAACTGGACACAGGGAAGGCTGACACGAAGAGAATGGACAACTGTAGATGGCCGACTCAATTTCGGATGAATTTCTCTTGAACATATGAAGGACACGGCCAATGATTTGGCATCACTGACTAAGAGATGACTCAGGATATGACCTTGTAGAAAATCGAATGAGAGACAAATGGATTTCTCAAACCGGCTTCAGATAACGAATAAGGGGGTCTCATGTTCAAGAGAGACACTTACTGCCAATAATATGAATACAAAAACACATCCCTTTCCCAAATTTCCCCCCACCATTTCTAGCGAGTACCTCTTTATTTTTACGCAAGCTTGAGGAGGATAACATATTCTTGTTGATGTAAGCTCATCCTTCAGATTATGTTTAACGAACCCTAGGAAGGAGTGGTTCGGTCCCATTACGGGTCTTTCGATGCTTGTTTAACGAGTCCAAAGATAGAAAACTCGAAGGTTTTTCATGATTATAGAGTCTGGAAAAACACTCAAAAGAGAACTCTCTCAGTTCCTTTTTTCGTAAAATAGTCTGATGAGATCGAAAAAGAGATAAATTATCGCCCAATAGATGCTTTCTTCAAATACTTTAACGAGCGTGAAAATAGCAAGGTCGCTCGACAATATTTTCATGTTTAGAGAGTCTGAAAAGAGCTTAAAGAGAACTCCAGGGGGTTCCTTTTTCATATAACCGTTTTGAGCCTGAAAAAGTGATAAAAGTGTGCTCAATTACATTCTCATGTATTTTCGAGTGTGAGAACGAACAAAGACTGAGCTCGAGGTTTTGTGCAAAAAATCATAAAAAAACAACTTAAACATGCGATGAAAAAGAGAAAAAAATTGTATCCCTGTGTATGGACGTCGAAGTCGTTATGTCTGCAAAAAGTTGCACTCATAGGGGTATTAGGCATTAGGTTTAATAAATAAAACAATTATAAAAACCAACAAAAATGGTAAAAGTAAATATAAGTGGGTAAAAGTTCTTTTTACCATAGTCATTGTAACTTTGCCAAGATTTTAGCCCTTGAATTTTGGCACTCGATTGCGGAAGGTACGAACAACCATTTGGTGAACCGTCTCCAGCAGTGAGGTAAGCTCCTTGTCTTCTATCTTTTCATGGTTCAATTTTTAATTTTCATTGGTAAATTTCAAGTTTTTGAGCTTGTTTTAGGGCTCAAATTTGCGGTCAGGCATTCTCGCAGGCTAGCCACACGGGACCTGCGAGAATGCATGATTCTTGTAGGTGGACCCAAAGGCACCTGCGAGAACCTCTCACTGTGCCAAAGGGGAACCTGCGAGAACTACAAAGTGAAAAATTTCTTTAATGTTTGCTCCATGAAAAATGTACCAAGTCTTGAAGAGAGTTGTTGAACTTTTTCTTATGTGTCTTATGCAGGCATTTGGCTGTCACCATGGTTCTGGAATGGCGTGAAAGAGAGCATGAAGAAGATGATGCTATTGTCGGGAATAACTTGGGCACCGTTGCTATTTTGTGAGACTGTGGTCTCCTGAAATTCTTTTGGATCCCGGGTATGAGGGCCCAAGTCAGGTTGTTGGAGTACCTCATTCATATGTGGGATGTGGACCAACAAGTATTCCACGTAGGGGTCCACACATTTTCCTTGGATATCAAGGACGTTTATTTCTTGACAGGACTATCATGGTGTGGGCACCATGCTAGCTTGACTGGTATCCAAGGTGGTGGAATGCCTATGAGTGAATATTGTCATTTGTACTGTGTTCTAGAGGCGGAAAGAAGCAAAGGAAAAGTGGCCATTTGGGGGGTGTAGGATTTGACCCTTCGCACTATTTTGTTCACCATTGCTCGTATGGCTAGGAGCGCTACTCCACACATGGCTCTCCAGAGATACTTTCAGTATGCCATAGAGTGTACTGAGCCTCGGTTTTTTAACTGGTCAAACGCAGTGCTTCGTAGCGTGAAGAGGCAGTTGACCAAATGAAGGAGAGGTGACCTAAAGCAATTCGGGTACGGGTCATTGTTGGTGTCCTTATTTCTTGAGAGAGTTCCCTTGTTGAGGTTGCAGGTTGAGTGGGGTTTACCGGCTCCAGAGGATCCGAGAATGTTGAGGTGGTGTAACCTCATGGCCCGGCATGTAGCTGGACCAATCATCAAATATAATGATTCCTTCTTTGAATGGTTACGACCACAGATGTTGATGGTTGATGAATATGCCTATGCCGGGTTGGACTTCCGAGGGGATCCGGACTTGGCCCTGCCCAAGGGCGCTTAGTGGGGGGATCTCGGTAAGAAGTACACATTTTTTACTTTTTAAATGTTTTTGTGAATTTTATCATATGAAAATGTTTTTATGTTTGTCCAAGGTCTAATTACAAAAATTCTTTTTGATGACATAGACGTGGGGCCTTATCGACCTCTGGGTACTTCTCCTATTCAACAATGAGGAGAGGTGGCTCTAGTGCCATGATGGGATGTTGAAGATTATGAGGCAGTGGAACAAAACTTAGAGGGTTTGACTGCAGACATTCCAGACATGCCTCTTGGAGAGGTCCCGCGACGTTATCTGCGTCATACCGTGGGGGTGTCAGAGTCTGTTGGTTGACTACTTCGTAGGGTTGCCTAGGCAGTCGTGTGTTACCATGAATGTCATCCATGACGTCACTTTGTAGAAGCTATGAGCTTCAGATTTTGAAATTTTGGTCCTTCGACTGAACGTTTTTGTAAAAAACTTTTTGATCGTTATATATACATATGGCTTCTACTGGTTTATCTTGTGTTGTGTGATACTTGTGATGTGATTGATTTATAAATGACCCAAATGTCTGTCTAATACATAGTTAGCTAATGCATCAGTTAATGTATTTAGACATCTAGGAATATGTTGATACTCAATATAATCAAAATAATATTCCAAGAGGCGAATTCATAAATATACTCGTAACAAAGTAGGACTTCGAATAGCATAGAAATTACTTAAATATAGTACTATGAGCTGCGAATTGAGTCACACAACCAAGCGATGGATACCGAGCGAGATAGCATCAATCAACAATTTGATAACGACACTATACTCTGCAATATTGTTGGTCGCACGGCCGAGGCACACACCTCATAGAGTGATAAGTTCGTTTGTAAGGGCATAGATTGCCCACGCAGCAGAAGCAAGGTTCTGAGTACTATGGCTAGCACCATCAGCGAAGCTAATGTGGGGTAGTGAAGACTCCGACATCTGAAAATCAAACACAACGTCACATAAGGGTAGAGACCAGATAACGAAAAAGCATACTACAGTAACACACAAGAAGTATGATACAATAAAATACAAGTACTTGTGCACAGGTGATCTTATGCGTAGTACTTCTTTAAGTACAACCCATTTATGGGTTCACTCAAAGGGATACCATTGTAGTCTAATAACTCGTAAGCTCCTTTCTCCAAAACTCATCTAACGATATAAGGACCTCGCCACATGGCTTCGAATTTTCCATCCCCTAGCATATCTCAATCTTGTTCGTAGAGGAGAACCAGATCTCCTTCAGAGAAAACGCGAGGCTTGACATGTTTGTCATATTGGGCCTTCACATGTTTCTTCTGGGATTCTATGACTAGGGTAGTATCGCGTCGAGTTTCGTCTAATCGCATGAGATACAATAGACGTTCTTCCTTGGCAGAAGTGTTTGGTAGGAGTTCGACGGCTAGTTTTAAGGAGGGTATCTCACATTCAATCGGAAGGATGGCTTCCAGACCATAGACTAACCGGAAAGGTGTAAACCCAGTAGAAGACTTAACGGATGTCCGGTAAGCCCACAATGTTGAAAACAACATTGTGTGCCAACTTGTTTTGTGAATCCCTATCATTCGTCGAAGCATGGTTATGAGAACTTTATTAATCGCTTTGACTTGGTCGTTGGCTTGTGGGTAATAGGGCGTTGAGTTTTCATGGCGAAGACCCAACTTTTCAGTGAGTTCGGACATCATGAAGTTTCTAAAGTGGCTACCGTGATCGGTGATGATAGCCTGAGGAACACTAAAACGAGCTATGATGTGATTGAAAATGAATAATGCTATGGTCTTTCCAGTATTGTCAAATGTCGACATCGCCTCGGCCCATTTCGTAAAATAATCTACAGCTACAATAATGTATCTATGCCCCCTGGACGAGTGGGGGTGACATGTCATGAAATCGATGCCCCATTTCACAAAGGGACCAACAGAGACCACAGGGTGAATTGGAGCGGAATGTGACCGTATCTTATGATTATAGGTCTGGCAAGCATGGCATTTTTGGACGGTGATGATGCAATCGTTAAATAAAGAAGGCCAAAAATACCCTCCTCATAAGATCTTCTGGGCAGCAGCATACCAGGACATATGATGCAGTCGAATGTGAGGCAGCGTCAAAAAATTGAGTCAATCCCACGACAATAAAGAATATCCCTGAGGATAATATATTGACGGCCTTGGTAGCGTATTTTATGCTAGTCAGTGCTGGACAAATTGGGCCAGAAAGTCTGGGTTTGGAGATATATGATGATATCGTTGTACCAAAGATCATCAAAACTAGTTAGGAAAAGGGATTCATCAGGTAACGAATCGGCTGCTACATTTTCCGTTTCGGAGTAGGGAAAGTCGCATATCAACTCAGAAAACACTAAGTACTTCTTGGACTTAGCTCGTTTGAATTCCAAGTCAAACTCCTGGAGTATCACGATCCATTTGGAGTATTTTCCCCCTAGCAACTGACGTGTGAGAATGTGTTGCATAGGGTTGCAGTTAGAAATTACCGTAGTCTTGTGAGAGAGGATATAGTGTCGGAAACGTTGAATTGCTTGGACGGCTGCCAAGGCCAGTTTTTCGACATGTAAATACTTGGTTTCAGTAGGCATTAGACTGCGACTCAAGTAATAGATAACATGTTCGTCATGAGAATCATCCTCTTGGACGAGAACCATAGCGATGGTGTGATCTGAGGCTGTGAGGTAGAGGAAATAATCGCGACTGTAATCGAGGTGGAAGAGAAGCGAAGCACATGTTAGGGACAGTTTCAAAGCTTCGAAGGCTTTGTTTGCGATGGTATCCCATACAAACTTAGACCCCTTTTTGAGTAGTCGCGTAAATCCAAGAGTTATCTTGGCATAGTTTGGGATGAAACAATGAAGAAAGTTTTCTTTCCCTTGCAAACTTTGTAACTGGCGAAGTGTATAAGGAGGAGGGAGATTGAGAATTTCCTCGATCTTTAAAGGATCTACCCTGATCCCTTGATGTGAGACAATAAAGCCTAGAAGTCGGCTGGATTCTACATAGAAAACGCATTTGTGAGGATTCCAGCGTATATGGTAAAACCGATAGCAGAGGAAAATGGCTCGGAGGTGAATTGGATGATTGACCCGGCGCATGGAATGAGCGGGTAAGTCATCAAGATATGGTTGCACGATGTGCTTGATATTATGGAAGGCATAAGACATAGCACGCTGAAAAGTTGCGCCAGCGTTCTTGAGACCGAAAGGAAGTTTCCGATAGGCGAAAGTTCCCTAAGGAAAAATAAAAGCAGTCTTGTGTTGATCCTCGGGAACAATATTGATTTGATTATATCTAGAGAAACCATCCAGCAGAGAGAATATTTCGCTTCCAGTGCAATCATCGACAATCTGATCGATGAAGGGGGTAGGAAAGTTGTCTTTAGGACAAGCTTTGTTAATATCCCTATAATCAATGCATACGCGGATTGTGCCTTGTTTCTTGTCGATCGGGACAAGATTGGAAACCCAGACAGTGAGGGCCACCGGGTAAATAAAGATGGCTTTGAGAAGTTTCTTGACTTCAAGTTTGATAGCAGTCGCTTTACGTGGGTGAACTGGACGAAGGTGTTGTCGGATAGGTTTAGCATATGGGTATGTCTTGATCTCATGTATCACAATGTCGGGGTCGATACTCAGCATTTCTTCATAGCTCCAGGGGAATACGTCATGAAATTCTTTGAAAAGTGACTTGTAGGTGACAATTTCATCAGGGAAACACGAAGCTCTGATATGCACATTTTCGACAATTCCAGGTTTGATGGATATGTCGAGGGGAATAGTGGGTGAGATATTGCTTAAGTTCCCTTCGGAAAACACATCGTGTGTGGACTCAAGAACAGTTGAAATGACGACAACGGTTGACGGAGTCGAGATCTGTTGGTAGCTCTCGATGGTGTGTTGTTCCAAGAAGAGGATGGAACGGTGATGTCCATCGATCCAAGGGGTGTCTTCCATGACAGACATAATCATCTTGTCCATGGGAAAAATGATGTGGAAAGGATCTGGAGATAACTCACCAAGAGAGGGGGTATAAGGGGTTGTCGATTGAATGACCTGATAGGAAGATTTGACCGGACTCAAAGGAATTATGTCGTCGTAATGAAGATGATCGCCAAGGTCAGGTGCCATCTATGGGTTGTGAGACTCAGGGGTTCTGTGAATCGAGGTGGAGATCATGTTGATTGAAGTGACAGATGAGTGTGGAACATTAGGTGGTGGAATTGGGAAGGTACCCATTAACGAAGAGTCTTTGAAAAGACCTACATCGACGTTCTCGTAACCCGGTGGGGTTTTAACGATGAACGGTATGTTGCCAGTATGCGTATTCGAGTTAAAGAAGGCTAATTGGTCTATGGTGATTACCTTTCCTTGATGTGGGAAATGTACAACACGAAAAAGTGTCGACACAACTACGCACATGGAATCAATCCAGCTATGTCCAAGAAAAAGATTGTAATCGAGAGGAGCGTCAAAGACTTCCACTTCGACTTGGACCATTTTTCCTTCTAGAATGATTGGCAATGAAGGAAGGACACCGTAAGGCTTAAAACCGGAGCCATTGAAGGATTTGAGTGTTTTATGGGATTCAGTCAAAGAGGGAGAGTCGATGGATTTCCAGCAGGTAACAGACATGACACACATCGAGGCACCCTTGTCGATAACGGTTCTACAAATGTTTTTGTCATAGACAATCACTTGGATTTGGAATGCGAGTGAGGGTGTAACCTTGGAATGTTATCTTCCAAGTCAAAAATTATTAAATTCATATCTGTCAGGTCGATTCCACCGATATCTTTCAACAGTGCCTTTCGTTGTGTGGGACAACTTTGAAGGACTTTGAGGGCTGACATCGCGGAAGGTGCTTGGGCGAGATCTTCAACAATGTTGTAGTTCTGGGCAGCACAAGCATGAGAATTGAAAGCCAATTTTTGAACGACGCCCTTTGGAGGGGGGTGAAGAACTGTGTCAAGGCTCGGTCGTTCGAAATGAAGAGGATCGTTGGTAGGTGGAGTTGTGGGAGATGGTTGGACCAATGAAGGAGGTATATCATCAACCTTCTCTTTAGAGGGAGAAAAATCTTTGGCTCGAGTGGTAAGTGTGATGTCATTCTTCTTTGAATCGTCAGTACACATTAATACATAGGATGTAGTGGAAGGGGAAGTTTGGTCATGAATGACCAATTGGGCTTGTTGTTGAGAGGGGAAGGGTTGGGACAAAATGGTCGAAGTGGGTGGTTTTGAGGCCCCTTGAAGGAACTTAGTAACCTCGGTGCATCATGGAAAATCCTTCATGTAGTGATCATCACCACAGATAAGACAAGGGTATCGGGGTTTGCGCTTATCCCTATTGTCAATAGGTGGAGTTTTGGTTTTCTTTGCTTGCGAAGTATTTTTTTCCTCCTTATTCTTACCCTTTCCCTTTCTGGATTTTTTTTTACCGGCTGGGGTAGATTGAACTGCATTTACCTCAGAAGTCTTTCCGGTGGGAGGGGTAGGAGATGGAGCATTTTGAACATTAGAAGAAGCAGGTTTGGGGTTGTTGCTCGAGGTGGAATGTGGTTGGGCATGGAAAGTGCCAATCACACCGTCGACTACATGAGAAGTAGTTGGAGTAGTTGAAGTGGCGGAAGTGGAAGGACGAGGTGCATCAAGGAGTAAGTCATAAAGAGTACCCATTTGTGAGTAAACAAGGTCAAGGTATTGAGCACGACTTATGGCCTGTTCTTCTGTGACAACTCCACCCATGGTGATGTCATGACTGATGTCGTTCACAAATGATTTTGTGAACCACTCTACTAGCAACTGATCGGGAAGTTCGAGTTTGATGAGACGTCGTCTCCGTCGCCACTCATGAATGTGATCGGATATATGAGTGGCTTTGTTTTGTTTGAAAGAACTCAAAATCTCAGTCCCCATTTCATAACGGATCGGTAACTGGTAGTGGGTGAGGAAATCCATAGCTAGGGTGTTGAAGTCAGTGAAGAAACCTCGTGGTAATTCTATATACCACTTCGCGAAAGAACCTGTGAGAGTTCTTTGAAAAAGACGTAAACGAATAGAGTCATCCATCAAGGAGTTGGATGAGCACCAGAGGTGAAAAGTCATCACGTGATTGTTTGGGTCCTCTCCCGCTTTGCCATCAAATTTAGGGATGTCAGATGGTAACTTAGCTGGTATAGTGGGCCATTGGGGAGAATGAAAGATTGGATCATTTAAAATCCTCGACAGATCCAGGAGGTCCAAAGTGGCCAAGAAGGGTAATTGTCTATTCACATGCGGGTACTGGTGGCTTTGGGGAGGGAGTCTTGTCGGCAAACCAATGGGACCATAAGCAGTCTGCATATAATGTGAAGACCCAAGCAGATTCGGTGGTTGTTGTGGAGGAAAGTATCTCATGGGATTATATCCTTGAACAGGGACGTGAGTTTGAGCATTCGAGCCCCAAATAGGATTGGACGTACCTGGATATGGTTGGCCTATACCAGGGGGTATAATGGATGTCGTTGGAAGATGTTGCCCCCCAATCGATTGAGGATTATGTTGTATCAGATGGTTCCAATACTAGGCCAAGGATGGAGGTATGTTTTGTCCATAGGGTGGGGTCGGTGGGGGTTGTCCTCCAATCGGGGGTTGAGTTCCAATTGGGGGTTGTGTTCCAATTGGAATTTGTGTTCTCCCTACAAGGGGGGGTTGAGTCAAACCTCCTTGGTGAAATTGTCCACCAATAGGAATCTGGTAATTTGGTGTGAACGATGGAATTGTGCCACTAGGATTAGTGTCGTCGATAGAGGATGAAAAAGGTCCTCCGAAAGGGGGTTGAGGAAGTGTCAGAATGAAGCCGGGAAGAGAGTGTCCAGAAGAAGAGGGACCACCAGGAGTTTTGTATGGGGTTTTCGTAAGAGTGGGAATAGAAGCATTCAACGCACGGTATCTGGGTGGAAGTGTCAGGGTGACACTAGGCGAGAGCATTGTGCCAATGGGGGCTTGACTAGCCTCTATAATCCCGGTGTGAATACTCGTAGTATCTGTCTAATGGACCATTTCTAAAGGGAGGGTCAAGATTTGGTCATCTTGTGGAGCTTCTATACCTGGAAAATAATAAGCAGTAGTAAAAGGTACTGCGTCTGGGTTAGAGGTTTCAGGGAATGCAGGTGAGACGGTGATTTCAACACTTTCTCCTGAGCCAAAGAGATCCCGTCTAAAAAATCCATTAGACCAAAAAGGATCTTGGCCCTCAGGTCCTGGAAAAGGTCCAATTGGTGATCCAGAAGACAAAACAACTAAGTCTCCGAAATAATTCACTCGCATAATACGTCTCTTAGAATCGGGGTGAAGTCGAAAGTCCTCTCGAGAATTGGTAATTCAGAACCATTCTAGAGAGTCAGTTATTTCCACTTGTGGAGTGGTGACGTCTTGGACTTCACTCTGTTGAGGAGATCCCTTTGGTGAGCTTGTAGGCAGGGGTTGAGAACCTTCCAGATTTTCTGGAGGTAAGCCCTGCATTCTACATGAACAATGTGGAGGGTCTATTGTGAACGAGTTACAAACTTACGAAGAAAATCCTGTGGTCAACTTGGGTAAACAAACAGCATGCACTAGTAAACAGAATCTAGGAAACAATACCAAGCAAACAAGACCTTCTAATTCCGAAGTCACTAGTTGGTGATGAAATCCAATGTCACAACAATGAGACAAGAAGGGGCTGGGCTAGGTTGGAAAAGTTACGTTGACGACCTGCTTAACAGACTTACACCCTAGTGCAAGCTCCCACACATAATCATGGGTATACCCTCCAAGGAGCCCGAGTAAGTTTGGCCAACGTCGATTCCAGGTACCATGAAGACTTGCCCCTTCACATTCACCTTGTGTAAGATCCTAAGAAGATAGGCCACTAAGGTTACCACTGACAACAATAAAGCCTGGGGGGACAATCGATAGTCCGATCCACATGCAAGGGCAAGGTATCTAGCCCAAAATCATCTCGAGAGGCTTCCACTCATCATTGTGGGTATACCTCCAAGTGACCCCCGTAATACGTGCAATCTCTACACTGATATCAACGAAGTAGGGTGAGTAACTCTGTCAATATCAATGCGACCTCGGGTTTGACCCTTGTGTGAGAAGGGCTTCCCGGGACAAAATGTTGTAAATGGAATTTGACACTCCTTAACACAAGATGCTATTGTGTGTTTTGTTCTTTGGAGAGTGTATCTCTTTTCCTATTCCAAATCTCTAGCCTAGCTAATTGTTGGTGTAATAGAGTCCTAGAAAAGAGTTACTAGTTAAATTTTAAAATTGCGCAATATTATTAAGGGTTGTTGTTACTCAAAGGAAACGGAGATGAAACCGATGTTGTGTGAGACTCTGACCCAACAATGCAAAGATAGGAATGAAAGATATCAATTTCCATTCGATGAATCCTATGTATAGGAGGAAAAGAGAAGTTTTCCGGAACAATCTTGAACTACGATATGCAATCTTCTTTAAAATGCAATCTTCAACGGATCACGTAACAATGACAATTCTCTATTTGTTCTATTTCAACAATTGATTTTCGATATTTTCAAAATGAAAATGCTTTCAAAAATAAAAATGTTTTTTACTTTTCAAAAAGAACCACCATGGTGGTGAAACTAAGGAAAACCAATAACTAACGAATAAGAAATAAACAAAACCCAAACCGATCTTTCAATGAAGACAAAAATGACAAGTAGACAAGACTAGTCTTTTCAATTGCATGAGAACAATGATTTTCCAAATAATGAGCAAGTGAGAAAGACAAACAATCCCAACTTTCAAACCGATCACCGGCTCCGAACCAAACAAGTACTCTGATTCCAGGATCAGAGATTATATCCTTGCTAAGAAAAGTCAAGAGATGAGAGTTGAGAAAAAGATGGACAAGAAGAGCCTTTGATTTATGAAGACTAATTGTGCACAAAATCCGAATTCAAGAAACAATCAACTAGTGGTCCAAGAAGTTCTTTTCAGCCACCTATACAGATCTGGGCATCTGAGCATACCAAAACCTTAAATCCAAAAAATTTTAAAAATGGGTTCGCAGGCTATCAGTAATGTATAGTGCGAGAATGGAGAATTCTCGTAGGCTGGTTACAAGCAGGGTGCGAGAACCTTGCACTGGACTAAAAGGTAGGGTGCGAACTCAAGGGGTTCTCGTAGGCCACTAAGGGGTTCAGTGCGAGAAGGCCTAAAACTAGGCAAAATTTTGGAAAAAGAAGAAAATTTTGAAGGGACTTCTGGACCCAGGGAGTCTGTCAGAGTTTCTTGAAGACTCAGAGATTGATAGAAATGAAGAAAGGTAAGGCAAGAGTAAATGGCCAAGGAAAAACACCAAAAACCACTAAAAAATGGGTTGTTTCCCTAGTGGAGTCGCCAATTTTGTTATCGGACTAATCGGTAGGTGTGGACACTAACAGATCTCCCTAGATCCACCTGGATCTAGAACAAAACATGATAGGACATGACTCTTTCCCTAAGTTACGACCATTGAATTAGCTAGTAAGGAGGAACAAGTGACATACCTTTGTATCACTTCCTTAAGTCTCTGTTGCTCCCGCTTCGCTCTGGTGCTCTCGTGAGGTCAAGACCAAGACAACACAAACCAACCAAAGTGAAGATATAAAAATGTATTCAATCGTCAACTTATGCATATGATCAAGGAATTACACAATAAAGTAAGAGTGACTTTATGGGAAAAGGACATGCCATTGTATCATATTAATTGAAAGTAGAAGATACAACCTGATCGCCTTGATGTCGCAAGCTTCCTTTCGGTGACTCTTAGTTCCAACACACACACTTGCTCTATCCTTGCATGAAGAAGATCCAATTCCTTTTGATAGACCTACTAGAGTCTCCAAGCTTTTGTTCAAGCAGGGTTCTTCACACAATTCCTTTACCAATTCTTCAATTAATCTTGCTTAACCTTTTCCATGAGAGTCCTTTCAATATATAGGAGAGGGTGAAATGGTTACATGGATGCGAATGATCCCACCAAATCAGGGAAGCCAGTAAAATGACAACCATACGAATGCCAACCTATTTTCTAGAAGATTCCCTTCTAGAACCCTCGAGACTTCTTCTCTTTTCCAAGTTCAAAAACAAGTTCGCACCCTATGTATAGAGAAACCTGCGAGAAGTTCGCACCCTGGATGAAGGTGGCCTGCGAGAATGGGCCATTCTCGCACCCTAGGCCATATGTAGCCTGCGAACTCACTTTGAAAATATGTT
Source organism: Picea sitchensis (assembly GCA_010110895.2). Lineage (NCBI taxonomy): Eukaryota > Viridiplantae > Streptophyta > Pinopsida > Pinales > Pinaceae > Picea > Picea sitchensis. The sequence goes on from SNQJ01S0027842.1 coordinate 51,062, forward strand.
TTCTGGAAGGAGATAAATGCCACTTTTCTCAGGAGAAAGTTCTTGTTGGGAACCTGAGTACACCATTGTTAATACATCACCAAGATGACCAAAATCATGTGTAACACCCCAGTACATAAAGAACCAGCAAAATAAGGTAAGCAAATTGTTCCATTCTCTACAGGACCTGTAACAAGAGCTGCTACCAAATTATCAAGAGCTAAAGCATCTGCCAAAGGTATAACTAGAGTTCCTGAAACTAAAGAAAGTAATCTTGTAGATTCAGACCATATATCAGACATGCCTAAAGCCATGGAATCATCTAGTTCAGATGAAGAGCACAACTCAGGATTGGTTTCTAAGTACCAAATTAAGATGAAAGAACCTCAGGTTGCCATAGATTTGGATGAGCTTGCACTTGTTGAAGAGTTCCCTGAGTTCAGGGTTAAAGTCAGAACTGATAAAGAAAAGATCAGAGAGATCCAGAAAATAGTGGAATAGTTGAATAAAGAGAAGGTTCATGTAGAGCAATGGATTTCTAAGCAGCAAGAAAAGATGAACACAATAGAAAGAAGAAAAAACAGAAATCAAATAAAGGAAATACTTTGTTTTTCCTGTTTTAGTCCTTATATTCAAAAGAAGTTTCTGAAAATATGGAGATGAATTTGTTAAAACCAAAAGAGATTTTTGTTGGAAACATGCCCCTTCACAAAACCCTCTCTTGGTTTTTACACAACTATCACATTTTAATAGATTCATATATATCTTTGAGGCCTAATTTTCTAATAAAGCTATAGGAAATACTCTGTTTTTTTTACTTTGTTTAGTCTTTTTCTTCAAGAGAGGTTGCAGAACAACTGAAGAGGAATTTGTTGAAACCAAAAGAGGTTTTTGTTTGAAACATTCCCTTAAAAAAACCTCTCTAGGTTTTTACACAGCTATCACATTTTAAGAGATTCAGATATATATTTGAGGCCTAATTTTTTGATAAAGCTATAGGAAATACTCTGTTTTTTTTTACCTATTTTAGTCTTTTATTTCAAGAGAGGTTGCAGAACAGCTGGAGAGGAATTTGTTGAAACAAAAAGATGTTTTTGTTTTAAACATTCCCCTTCACAAAAACGTCTCTGCGTTTTTACACATCAATCACATTTTAAGAGATTCGAATTGATCCCTGAGACCTATTTTCTGCGATTTCATAATAAATAATTTCATGTTTTAGTCAGTAATTTTGGGAGAAGTTGCAGAACCGATGGTGATGAATTTTTGGAAACCAAAAGAGGTTTTTGTTGGGAACAAGTCCCTTCACAAAAACCTCTCTTAGTTTTTACACATATATCACCGTTTGAGAGATACAAAGATATTGTTGGACACTATTTTTCAGTAATTTGCCATATTTATTTTCCTGAAAAATCTCATGGACAACAGTTGACAAGCCACCTCCTCAATTCGAATTGGAGATCAGATTGGATATTCTCCTTGATTATTTGAAACAATAAACTAAATATAGATGAGGGTTTTTTCAAATCCATTTATTTTGGATCTTGATAATTATGTAGTGTTTCTATATAAACTCTGTAGAAGGAGAAGTTATGGTCGAAATATTGGAGATCCAGAAGACTTGTTTTGTGAAACTCCTTGTAAAGGCATTTATGTTCTATTTGACACTTAATAGAAAAGGCATATGGATGGTTAGACACTCTTTTATACTTTGTTTTTCTTTCTTCATGCTTGAATTCATTATTCAGACTGCAATGCATTTGTTTCTTGATTGTTAATTAATACAGTAAAAAATTTACTATGGGAATTAATTTCAAGTTTCGATTTCAAACTGATGTTCTTGTTTCCTTATGATATTTTGAGACAAGGAATTATGTGAAGTTGACAAATTGAAGGCTTCATCCTCTCTTTTTATTATTGGTTTAATCCATCTATGTGCCTACCTTTTACTCAGTCAATGGGATATACTATGTTTCGATCTTGATTTTCATGTTATGTTATAACCTTGAGCCAATTTTTAAACCACCTTATTCAAAACCAAACTATAAAAACCTCCTAAACACTTTGCAATAAACCGATGATGCCCTAGCTTTCCCTCTCACAGTTAAGTGCAACTTTAGGGACTAACATCTTTTGGCGTCATTGCCTGGGACAGAGACACAAAGTATTTATCCCTAGGAGAATGACAACGATCAATTCTAGCTCTTGATGGTGAACATGAGTTGGATACTTTTTTTGACTGTATCATTCACCTGGCGACTCCACTGTCTAAAGATCAATAGGCGACTCCACTAGGGATCTATTTATGGAAGCCATTTTGGATCAAAGGTTTGCCTTTTGTGATTTCTCAAATGTAGTTGGTTTTTCAAACCCAATGCTTAGTAGAGGTGAATGGGAAGGTACTCTTCCTACATTTAAAGGCGAATATTGGGAGGTTCCGGCTGAGCATCTACTGGATTTTCATGAGTTTTTTCATGAACACCAGATTGTGCATCAGAATGTCTAGATCAAACTTTTCAGATACTCATTGAAGGAAGAAGCCCTTGATTGGTACAGATCTCTTCCAGCTTCAAGTATTAACTCGTTGGCAAGTTTTCATAATGCTTTCAATATATTTTGTAAAGAAAATTTTTATGCTGAAAGTCTTTTTGAAATTGTTGTGATGTATTTGAGAAGCATATTCAGCAGAAAGAAAAAATTTCTCCTGATGGTAAGGATGAAAATTATGTTGTTGAGGAAAATCATCAAGATTCAATTGATGAGAGGGATACAGATTACATAGTTGTAGACGCATTTGATCTTATCTCTGATACACATGTTTTTTATTTGAATGAAAAAGTTCTTGTTTATGATGAGTATAAGGAATAAGTATTTACTCAGCATATTGTTGTTTATACATTTGATAAACATAACAGTATTGATGAAGGTTATCAGCAGCCTGTTATATTTATGGTGGCAGAGGTTGAGCAACAAATTTATGAAAACAACCTGCACATTAGTCATGAACAGTTGGAACCAGTATATGGCAGTATCAAGCAACAAGCAGAGGTAACCATTTTCAGTTATCAATCTACTTCTTTCTATGATCCAGTAGCCATTTATATGGAGTTATATTTCTCAGAAGATTTCATCCTTGCAAAATTTTGTATCAAAGAAGATGATTATTGTAAATATGTGTTGCAAGTTAAAATTTTTCTACAAGTCATGAGGTCTTCTCTGAAATTTATTTGCATACAAGAAGTTTTTTTCAGTCAGCTGGATGTTATCATGGCTTCATTGGAAGAATGATTTAACATGATTAAGACATTTTTTACTGGTTAGAAGTAGGGTAGGAAATAAGATCTCTTCTTGAGAATTTGTTTTTGCAGTTTGCATAGTGTAACCATATTTGCAGCGAGTTTGTTTTCAAAATTTTGTTAAAGTTTGATAAGTTTCAGGAGTTTGAGGCTAGAGTTGAAATGATATTGACTGAATCCATAACCCAATGGACTAGGCACAACACAAAAGAATGTGAATGTTTGCAGAGACAAAAGTTTGTAGGTTGCATTGCATGGATGCACAGAGGAAAAGGCACAGTGGTATGCTTGTTCTTGATGCCTCACAAGGAGAGCATCATCCCCCAGAAGGAGCCAGTGTTAATCTCTAATTTTTCTTTTGATTTAGTGAGAAACCCTAATCCTAAACCCTTCCTAGCTGCACTTCATTATCTGCTTTCATTTGATTTTAATCATTGTTTTCAGCTTGTTATGGTTTGCATTTTAGTTCTTTGGATAATTTATTTAAGTTTGGAGTTTTAAGACATGGTTTTGAATGATGTGTCACTTCATATGTCTGTTTGAACTTTACAAATTCAAATTATGCTAAGTCATTAATAGCGCTACTAGAATAACATTATTCTCGTAGCGCAAATATAATCATGCCTTAATATGTGCCTGCCACCCAGATTTCGTTATGATTACACAGATCATGGACTAAGAATTCGCATGTGTCCCACAGTGGCTCTCGAATCATTTTATGATTCAAACCGTTACATGATCGAATTGCTATGTACCTGCAAAGGACTCATTTCAAATCGTTCAATTCCCAAAGATCATTATCTAAACCCGCCACTTGTCATTCTAATTATGTTGAATTATAAGCGCAAGTATTTTTCTCAGAAGAACTGTTATATGTTAACAATTGAAGTTTGTAAATTTAGAATCTGATCAGTGCTTATTGTAGCATCGTGTTTCATGGCACCTAAGAGAAGTGGGCAAGTGGTCATATTGGAACTTGAGGGTGTCGAGCTTCTTGAGGCATATTCGCAGATGGAGCTAAGATTTAGAGATGCTGGTTGGTTTGAATTCCTCAATACCTTCCAAGGTCACGATGAACAGGTCTCTTTGGCGTTTGCACAGAAATTCGATGGTTACAAAGTGGAGATCGGGAAATTGTTAATGCTGGTGACAGAAAAAAAAATTTGCCAAGGCTTGTAGGTTGGTGGTCGGAGGAGAACGATGGTGGAAGAAAGAGCATGTAGTTACAGAATTCGTCAATCAGTTTTTGCTACTGGACAAACAAAATCTGGATTGGAGAAAAGGAATCCCTCGCAATTGGATCAGACAGGAATGACACACTACTCTGATCGTTATCCATAGGTATATCACCTGCAAAGGTATATTCTCATTGATTTATATCTATCACATTAGGTTATTAATGCATCTAAATGGTGATTATCCTTTAAATTTTCCTTATTTTCTCCTCAAAAGCCTGGAAAAAATGTCAAAAAGAGTGTAGTCACACTCCTCCAATGCAAAGAGTAGCATGTTTCATCAGGTTTTAATTAAGACTCTAGTCCTGTCTGCCCTAAGAGAAATACAAAAACCATGGAGTTGGCTCATGCAATCCCTAAATCCTGGCCCACGGTCCAGCAAACAGATGAAAGGAAAAATAAAAAGGGATGTTACACAAGAGCCAAGCATTCCAGTTGATGAAACCCCTGTTAAAGAAGAATTGTCTGCCATCAGGGTAACGAGGACCAACAGAGGTAAGAGACCCAAATGGGAAACAGAAAATGAAATGCTTCCTGAGGCAGATTTAAAAACAGAAGAAGACTCTGATGAAGATTATAATGTTACACTCTCAGCCAAGCATAAAGCACCAACAACTAGTAAGAAGAATGTTGCAGTTAAAAGGAAAAAGAAGAAATGTGTGTTTGTGCCTCAAGACCCTAGGAGGAACTCTACAAGAGTCACCAACAAGTACAGGCTAAGGCCCAAAGCCATGTTTGATTCGTCAATCAAAAGAGAAGATGTCATAGTGATAGAAGACCATTCTAAAGATGCTAAAGAAGATATCAAACAAAAGACGGAAAAGTCCCCAGTACATGAAGAACAAGAAAAATAAGGTAAGCAAATTGTTCCATTCTCTACAGGAACTGTAACAAGAGATACTACCAAATTATCAAGAGCTAAAGCATCTGCCAAAGATATAACTAGGGTTCCTGAAACTAAAGAAAGTAATCTTGTAGATTCAGACCATATATCAGACATGCATGAAGCCATGGAATCAGCTAGTTCAGATGAAGAGAATAGCTCAGGATTGGTTTCTAAGTACCAAATTAAGATGAAAGAACCTCAGGTTGCCATAGATTTGGATGAGCCTGCACTTGTTGAAGAGTTCCCCGAGTTCAAGGTTAAAGTCAGAACTGATAAAGAAAAGATCAGGGAGCTCCAAAAGACAATGGAACAGTTGAATAAAGAGAAGTCTCATGTAGAACAATGGAGTGCTAAGCAGCAAGAAAATATGAACACACCAGAAAGAAGAAAAAACAGAAATCAAATACAGGAAATACTTTGTTTTTCCTATTTTAGTCCTTATATTCAAAAGAAGTTTCTGAAACTATGGAGATGAATTTGTTAAAACCAAAAGAGGTTTTTGTTGGAAACATTCCCCTTCAAAAAAACCTCTCTTGGGTTTTACACAAATATCACATTTTAAGAGATTCAGATATATATTTGAGGCCTAATTTTCTGATAAAGCTACAAGATATACGCTGTTTTTTTTACCTATTTTAGTCTTTTTCTTCAAGAGAGGTTGCAGAATAGATGGAGAGGAATTTGTTGAAAAAAAAAGAGGTTTTTTTTGGAAACATTTCCTTCACAAAAACCTCTCTGGGGTTTTACACATCTATCACATTTTAAGAGATTCAAATATATCTTTGAGGCCTAATTTTCTGATAAAGCTACAGAAAATACTCTGTTTTTTTACCTGTTTTAGTATTTTTCTTCAAGAGAGCTTGAAGAATAGTTGGAGAGGAATTTGTTGAAACCAAAAGAGGTTTTTGTTTGAAACATTTCCCTTTACAAAAACCTCTCTGTAGTTTTACACAACAATCACATTGTAAGAGATTCGAATTGATCTTTGAAGCCTATTTTCCTGCGATTTCATAATAAATAATTTCATGTTTTAGTCAGTAATTTTGGGAGAGGTTGCAGAACAACTGGTGATGAATGTTTGGAAACCAAAAGAGGTTTTTGTTGGGAAAGATTCCCTTCACAAAACCCTCTCTCGGTTTTTACATAGCTATCACCGTTTGAGATATATGAAGAGATTGTTGGACCCTATTTTTCAGGAATTTGCCAGATTTATTTTCCTGAAAAATCTCATGAACAACAGTTGACAAGCCACCTCATCAATTCGAATTGAAGATCAAATTGGATATTCTCCTTGATTATTTGAAACAAGAAACTAAATATATATGAGGATTTTTTCAGATCCATTTCTTTTGGATCTTGATAATTATGTATTGTTTCTATATAAACTCTGTAGAAGGAGAAGTTATGGTCGAAAAATTGGAGATCCAGAAGACTTGTTTTGTGAAAATCCTTGTAAAGGCATTTATGTTCTATTTGACACTTAATAGAAAAGGCATATGGATGGTTAGACACTCTTTTCTACTCTGTTTTTCTTTCTTCATGCTTGAATTCATTATTCAGACTGCAATGCATTTGTTTCTTGATTGTTAATTAATACAGTAAAAACTTTACTGTGGGAATTAATTTCAAGTTTTGATTTCTAATTGATGTTCTTGTTTCCTTATGATATTTTGAGACAAGGAATTATGTGAAGTTGAAAAATTGAAGGCTTCATCCTCTCTTTTTCTTATTGGTTTAATCCATCTATGTGCCTACCTTTTACTCAGTCAATGGGATTTACTATGTTCTGATCTTGACTTTCATGTTATGTTATAACCTTGAGCCAGTTTTTCAACAACCTTATTCAAAACCAAATTATAAAAACCTCCTAAACACTTTGCAATAAACCGATGATGCCCTAGCTTTCCCTCTCACAGTCAAGTGCAACTTTAGGGACTAACATCTTTTGGCACCATTGCCAGGGACGGAGACACGAAGTATTTATCCCTGGGAGAATGACAACGATCAATTCTAGCTCTTGATGGTGAACATGAGTTGGATACTTTTTCTGACTGTATCATTCACCTGGCGACTCCACTGTCTAAATATCAATAGGCGACTCCACTGGGGATCCATGTATGGAAGTCATTTTGGCTCAAAGGTTTTCCTTTTGTGATTTCTCAAATGTAGTTGGTTTTCCAAACCCAATGCTTAGCAGGGGTGAATGGGAAGGTAATCTTCCTACATTTAAAGGCCAAGATTGGGAGGTTCCAACTGAGCATCTACTGGATTTTCATGTGTTTGTTCATGAATGCCAGATTGTGCATGAGGATGTCCAAATCAAAATTTTCAGATACTCATTGAAGGGAGAAGCCCTTGATTGGTACAGATCCCTTGATTGGTACAGATCTCTTCCAGCTTCAAGTATTAACTCGTTGGCAAGTTTTCATAATGCTTTCAATATATTTTGTAAAGAAAAATTTCCTGCTAAAAGTCTTTTTGAAATTGTTGTGATGTATTTGAGAAGCATATTCAGCAGAAAGAAAAATTTTCTCCTGATGGTAAGGATGAAAATTATGTTGTTGAGGAAAATCATCAAGATTCAATTGATGACAGGGATAAAGATTGCATAGTTGTAGACGCATTTGATCTTATCTCTGATACACATGTCTTTTATTTGAATGAAAAAGTTCTTGTTTATGATGAGTATAAGGAACAAGTATTTCTTCAGCATATTGTTGTTAATAAATTTGATAAACATAACAGTGTTGATGAAGGTTATCAACAGCCTGTTATATTTATGGTGATAGAAGTTGAGCAACAAATTTATGAAAACAGCCTGCACATTAGTCATGAACAGTTGGAACCAGTATATGGCAATATCAAGCAGCAAGCAGAGGTAACCATTTTTAGTTATCAATCTACTTCTTTCTATGATCCGGTAGCCATTTATATGGAGTTATGTTTCTCAGAAGATTTCAGCCTTGCAAAATTTCTAATCAAAGAAGATGATTATTGTAAATATGTGTTGCAAGTTAAAATTTTGCTACAAGTCATGAGGTCTTCTCTGAAATTTATTTGCATACAAGAAGTTTTTTCAGTCAGCTGGATGTTATCATGGCTTCATTGGAAGCGTGATTTAACATGATTAAGACCATTTTTACTGGTTATAAGTAGGACAGGCAATAAGCTCTCTTCTTGAGCATTTGTTTTTGTATTTTGCATAGTGTAACCAGATTTGCAGCGAGTTTGTTTTCAGCATTTTGTTAAAGTTTGATAAGTTGTAGGAGTTTGGGTCCAGAGTTGAAATGATATTGACTGACTCTATAACCTAATGGACTAGGCACAACATAGAAGAATGTGAATGTTTGCAGAGACAAAAGTTTGCAGGTTGCGTTGCATGGATGCATAGAGGAAAAGGCACAGTGGTCTGATTGTTCTTGATGCCTCACGAGGAGAGAATCATCCCCAGAAGGAGCCAGTGTTAGTATCTAATTTTGCTTTTGATTTAGTGAGAAACCCTAATCCTAAACCCTTCCTACCTGCACTTCATTATCTGCTTTCATTTGATTTTAATCATTGTTTTCAGCTTGTTATGGTTTGCATTTTAGTTCTTTGGATAATTTCTTTAAGTTTGGAGTTTTAAGACATGGTTTTGAATGATGTGTCACTTCATATGCATGTTTGAACTTTATAAATTCAAATTATGCTAAGTCATTAATAGCGCTACTGGAATAATATTATTCCCATTGTGAAAATATAATCATGCCTTAATATGCACCTGCCACCCAGATTTCGTTATGATTACACAGATCGTGGACTAAGAGTTCGCATGTGTCCCACGATGGCTCTCGAATCATTTTATGATTCAAATCGTTACATGATCGAATTTCTCTGTACTTGTAAATGACTCATTTCAAATCGTTCAATTCCCAAAGATCATTATCTAAACCTGCCACTTGTCATTCTGATTGTGCTAAATTATAAGCGTAGGTATTTTTCTCAGAAGAATTGTTATATGTTAATAGTTGAAGTTTGTAAATTCAGAATCCGATCAGTGCTTGTTGTAGCATCGTGTTTCATGACGCCTAAGAGAAGCGAACAAGTGGTCAGATTGGAACCTGAGGGCGCTGAGCTTCTTGAGGCATATCCGCAGATGGCACAGATATTTAGAGATGTTGGTTGGTTTGAATTCCTCACTACCTTCCAAGGTCATGATGAACAGGTCTCTTTGGTGTTTTCATAAAACTTCAATGGTTACAAAGTGGAGATCGGGAAATTGCTAATGTTGGTGATAGAACAAACAATTGCCAAGGCTTGCAGGTTGGTGGTCGGAGGAGAACGATGGTGGAAGAAAGAGCATGTAGTTACAGAATTCGTCAATCAGTTTTTGCTACCAGACAAACAAAACCCGAATTGGAGAAAAGGAATCCCTCACAGTTGGATCAGACAGGAATGACACACTGCTCTGATCGTTATCCATAGTTATATCACCTGCGAAGGCAGATTCTCATTGATTTATATCTATCACATTAGGTTATTAATGCATCTAAATGGTGATTATCCTTTAAATTTGCCTTATTTTCTCCTCAAAAGCCTAGCAAAAATGTCAAAATGAGTGCAGTCACACTCCAATGCAAATAGTAGACTGTTTCATCATGTTTTAATTAAGACTCTAGTCGTGTCTGCCCTAAGAGAAATACAAAAACCCTGGAGCTATCTCATGCAAACCCTAAATCCTGACCCACAGTCCAGCAAACAGAAGAAAGGAAAAAGGAAAAGGGATGTTAAATAGGAGCCAAGCTTTCCAGTTGATGAAACCCCTATTAAATAAGAATTTCCTGCCATCATGGTAATGAGGACCAACAGAGGTAAGAGACCCAAATGGGAAATAGAAAACGAAATGATTCCTGAGGAAGATTTAAAAACAGAAGAAGACTCTGATGAAGATTATAATGTTACACTCTCAGCCAAGCATAAAGCACCAGCAACCAGTAAGAAGAATGTTGCAGTTAAAAGGC
>SNQJ01S0027842.1:61467-74946 GCA_010110895.2 Picea sitchensis
TTTCTATTTCTGGTTAAGGAATTAGGGTTTTGGACTAATCCAGGTCATTGGGTTAGGGTTTTGGATGCCGCTGGCTCCTATATGTATATTGTATTGTAAACAATGTAACACAATGTATGAATATAATATATGTTGGTTTTCCTAGTTTGGGTTTCCAGGTGAAAAATCTCTGTGAAATGTTTGTATTTGCCATTGTATCTTTTCTGTTCTTTTCTGAATACCAGTTTGCAATAGATATTGTACAAGGTTAGAATTTACATTATCATCTTCTCCTTCCATGCAAATAAATTGTACGGTGTAAGAATGAATTCTTTTGGAAATTCCATTTTTCCGTTGTCTTCAATTTTTGGTACCTACAAAAACAAATTGGTGTGTCTTTTCCCTGGCAGTCTGTCGAATTTGATACTGGTATGTAAATGTGTTGAAACTGCATGGAATAGATCTAGCTAGAAAATGACATACACAGTTTGCAGAGAAAATATGAGAAAAGAGAAGAAGGAGAGAAAGAATGGAAGAATTATCATTAACCAAAAAAATGAGTGATAATGTACACATGATATACTCTGTATTACTCAACTAATTCGCATTGGGGGAGAAGCCAATGCTCCATAGTGGTGGTCTAGAGTGATATGGACACAAACCAAAAGTTATGGGAGTAAGTTGCCACCTAGTCTAGTCTCTCAGGTAGTTACGGGAGTGAACTGCCACCTAGTCTTAGTTAACTAGTCTCTCAGTCTTCAGTTAACTGACTGAAACAAAGTGAAGTGAGGAGGAGATCAGGGAATCATGCGTAATGCGTTAGTCTGGTGATAATCCCAAGGACAATGCACATTAGCTAGTGATTATCCCAATGATGCATGGTGATGATCCCAATGTGGCATCTAGACTCCACTCAAATGATCAAACTAAAGTGTGAACTGAAGAGAATATTCTCCTAGAGGAATATTCTCCCTAAACTATAAGAGACTGAATAATGACTAATAGACATAGGGAAAACCTTAGGAAAAATAAATCCTAGATGTGTGTGAAGTATCTCTGACACCAAAATCCCAACATGAAAATGTGGAATTATTTTAGTTTTCATATTTTTTAGGGCATCCACGGGTTGTACACTAGCAAGGCGCAAATGTCTGCGTGTTGCACCAAAGTGACCCACAAATATCAGTAAAAACATTGTTTTTTAGTGGCTTTGATGAGGAAAGTTGGGATTTAAACTTGCAAGTCAGGGACAAAGACTAAGCCATCTCACAATGCAAATGGTGTGGAAAATTGTGGTATAACATTGTAGTTTCTTTCCATTAGAAAAACTTATAAATTTGTGCTTGCAAGTTTTGAAGCTCTAACTTATTTATTATTTTTCCTTACAAACTTGCTCAATGAAAATTTGAAGTTTCCCTTCACCCTTCGATACACAAAGTGTCTTCAATCAATATCTATTTTCCATCAATGTAGCAAAGGAACAACAAAGGAGGACTATCATCATCCACCAATACATTTAACCTTCAACACTTAGAAAACTTTTAAGGCTTCCTTTACCCTGGATCCTTGGAGGAAGCAAAATTGTTTCCTCATGTCGATACAATGGAGGAGAAATCAATTCCTCACATTGATACATAGGAAGAAAAAATCTTCGAACCTTCGACACAGAGGAAGAAAAAATCTTCCAACCTCTAACACATAAGAAGAAAAAATATTACAACCTTTGACAAAGAAAACATCTTCCAACCTCCTACACGACGACGGATCCTGTAAAAAATCCTTTCATATTTTTTCCATAACGTTTGACTTTGAGCTCCATTTCACATGCTCCTTATACAATTAGAAAGGACTTTTTGAGCTCTGCAACTTCCTAGTTATAATTTTCAGGATATTCCCAACTGTTCAACCCATATTTTGCAAGTTTTAATACTGACATATTTTCATTATCCCAAGAAACTAATACTGTGACATTTTAGTAGGGATATCTAAGAAATCATCATCAAATGACAAAATACCAAACACAGGGAAGTATATCCAAACTAGTCACTCAATTGTCATTTTATTTAATCATGTTTAAATACCTTTTAAAGTTATATTTGGAAGTTTTATGTATGGGAAACTCATGTATTGGGTGGTGAATGGGAACCATGTACTGGTATTGAAAGAAGATCATACATAGGAGTCTGAATACATAGTGTGTAAAGGAGTGGACTACAAAGACGTGGATTCTCTACATCAAGACAAAGAGGCTCCGCTAGTACACAACAATGTCTTTGTGAAGGTGACCTACAACAAAGAATAAAATACCAACAACAACAGTATTTGTAGCATAAAAGAAGAAGAAGAGATGAAGACAAAGGGAAGCATAAGATAAAATATTTGAATTTGTATATTTCATATTTTCTCGGGAAGAAACATAATGTGGAAGGCAAAGTTTTTATAACGGTTTCTTGGGAATCCAAGAAGTCCCAAGGAACAATGACCAAACTTAGCTATATAAATCCATGATGGGCCACCAACACTAAAAGAAAAATTTGAAATGTGAATGTAAATGATGTATAATATATTAAATTATTAACATTTTTGTTGTCATTATTCCATAGAGGATAAGGACAAAATTTTACAAATGGGAGGTCAAGAGTCAGAAAGGTGGAAGGTCAACAGTCAAGCTGATTTTCAATAAATAGGGGGATTGTATTCGATTACAGGGATTTTGGCTCTTTGAGCTTTCAAGTACTACCGCTAAAACGTTAATGAGGAGAAGCCTATTTGGCCAAGTTAATTTCTAGAGAACTCTAATTCTTGTGTTGCGCGTGTTGTGGACTTTTCTGCTACATTTTGCTCAGCACTTGGGTTGTGTAAGAATGTATCTCGCATTATAGACTATCCTTGTGTATGTTTGTTGCATTCTTATTTATGTTCTTCAGGGAATATTTGTTTGAATATCTGAACATAGGACTGTAAGTGATTGCTTAAATGTTAGACTACTCCGGGTTTTCAATTATTTACTCATATTCTTGTCTTTGCTCTATGTGAACTGTTTCTCGGGCCATTGATAAGAATATGTTTGGTTATGTGTTTACTTTCTGGTTACCTTTAGTTTCATCTAGACGCATGCATCTTAGATTAGTTTCATTTCATTCTTTAGATTAGAAACCATCACTAGTGGATCAAGATGTGATCGGTAAACCCCAAACCAGAAATGGATGCTAGACCAAAATATGGATGGGTTCCCTATTCCAAATAGTGAGAGGTCTAATTGGGACTTCTCACCTGGGGTAACCCCTGCTGTTGATCAAGGTCGCATAGACTGGGTCAACAAGAGGGTTTTTAGGTATTTGTGTGGCATTGATACTTATGGATTGTGCTACCAAGGAATACCAGGATTGGACAGAGTGTTGGACATACATGGATTTGTTGATGCAAACTAGGTTGGCGATCTGGATTGCAGAAGACCTACAAGTGGGTATGTGTTTAACCTATTTGGAGGAGTGCTCAGTTGGATGAGAAAAACACAATTTGTAGAGGCACAATCAACTACAAAATTTGAATACATGGCAACCACTCATGCAAGAAGGAAGCAATATGGTTATAGAGATTGTGTTCAAGTATTGGGTTGGTACAACAAGTTGTAAGGATAGATTGTGACAGTTAGAGTGCAATCTTTTAGGAAAAGAATCCAACTTATAATTCTAAGACAAAGCATATCGATATTCAATATCATTTTGTCAGAGACATGGTTGAAGAGAAGAAGGTGGAAACCTTGAAGAATGTTGTAGATTCACTTACAAAGTTTGTGAGCACTGAGAAGTTTTCTTGGTTAGAGAAACAATGGGCATTGTTGCCTTGGATCATTGATCAAGAAATATTGTGGCCCTCGGTATGCAAAGAAAACAAGTGGGATAATCTTGGGTATGTGTTATGTTCTTTGCACATAGTTCATGGGACGAAGGTCATAAGGTGGTCCCGAAGGGCCCCATAATCACACCCGAAGGGCCTTGTAATCATGTCGAAGGGCGCCTTTGAGAGAAAAATCATCGATAGGTTTTTATTGAGAAGATTTTCTCGATATCGTTTCCACCTTTCACAGTTTTATGGAACATGGTTTTGTGGTCCATGGTAATGTAATTTTGATCAAGGAACTGTGATTGAGTTCTAATCCAGGTTAATGGATTGGGGTTTTTTGGATGTTGTGGGATCCTATATATATATATATATATATATTGTATTGTAAACAATGAGGACGATGAATAAGAATTAGAGGTGCGACTCTAAACATGTTGTTGGCTTTCTCGGTTTGGGTTTCCAGGGTAAATCTCTGTGTATATGTGTGATCACAATTGTGTTCACTTATGTGTTAATAATCTGTGTATGCATTGCATTATTGTAAAAGGTTTAAAACTTACAAAATGCATAATCAACTTTAATTGGTAAGGGTGTGTATTTAACTCCTTAATTTCTACCTCAACTTGTGCACCTATCCATTGCCATAATCAAATCAATTGACCAATTGAATGTCTAGGCAACCCCTTAACTGATTATCGACTATTGACTGATTTCCTCTAGAAGATCTAGAGGTGTGATGACCTTGTTGTTCTAACAACATTTTGGTACCATTGAACAAAACTCTAATACGAGAACTAGACAAAAATGAACCTAAATCAACATCCTCTCATACGACAAAAAATGCTCACTAAAATTGTCTCCCAAATTGATTAACCAAGATATGCCATTAAGATTTGGGAAAAATAATTGTAAGGGTTATTATTGGAAAACTTTCCTTCAATCGAGAACAATAATTTTTTCCATACCATTTAGATTGAAGATCTTCTCTTTTTTGTTTTCCTCGATAATAACTTCTGCAAAATAATGAGTGTTTTAAATAAGTTTAATCATTTAGTTTGTAAAATAGTGTTAGGTATACCTTGCTTTATTGGAGTCATGACCGTTGGTTAAGATAGGCTAGTGATATTCTACCCACCACGGTATAATTTTCCCAAGAGTGTGGTATGTTTCATCTTATGAAATAGCAGGGTCATCATGATTATTAATTTGGGTCGAGTGTGGCATCAACCATACAATGTGACACAATGCCCCACCTCTTGATCATTGATGATTGCTCGACACTTAAGTTGAGAAGAAGCATCTTACTAATTCCTCCTAAAAATACCATATTTCAAAAAATCTGAAAATACGTAATTTTTAATAAAAGAGTAGACACTTAAGTAATAAGAAACTACATTTTTCTCATAATTGATAAATTCATTAGAAATAGAATAACTAAGGAGAGAATTAAAAAGTGGACAAGCTCAACCTTTTTGGTGAGTTTATATTTTTCTAGTGAGGCAAAATTTCACCCTAATCCACTCATTTTTTGTGAAATTTTAACAATATGAGACTTCTTAAGATGAACTATTATCTCTAATGGCAAAGTTCCTATCAATTAAGTGGAACTATAATTTCCAACAAAATTCCTACTAGTTAGGAAGAAGAAATTCAATGAAAAAATAGTTAAATTTATCCACTTTTTAACTTCAAACAACTAATTTGTTTACAACCAAATTGTAAAACCCATATATGATTCCTTGTCGAGGTGGTAGCCCATTACTGTGACCCCACTTGTGTGGTGAAGCCATTATTGTAAAAGTATGTTTTTGTGAATGGTGAACGTCTCTTTCAGAATGGTTGAAAGTTTGTCGCAAGCTACAATCCAAGTGCAAACTATAGCCGATAATTCCTCATGAAGTACTTTAGACAATGTATTCGTCACATATATATCTTGGTCACAAAAATGTCGGACCCTACCCTTCAAAAATGATTAGGTCAACAACTTTCCCAACATCCCTTTAAATGTTTTCCAAGATGCCTATGCTTTGTCCCATACCCCAAATTAAATATATAAAACACAAAACAAAAACTTATAATAATAAAATTATAGGACCAAGCGACTTTAGCGACTTTCCGCCACCACGTGACCGAGTCACGCCAACCAAAACCCGCCTAGCGATCAAAACCAGCTGTTTTATAAAGGTGAGTTGGATGCCTTTTTCAGTACTGTACGACGTGGAGCTTTCACCCTGGACTTCTGTATTAATTGTGCCTTTTTTAATAATAAAAAACAAAACATTCGTTTGCCACAGTGACAGCGACGGGACGGGATACCAGTCAACGACAGCGACCGGTGAGGTGGCGTTAGAGGCGACGAAGGGGCGGCAGTGGCTGCCACTTGACATACAGCCGGCGTACAGGTCACATCGCGTATCCGGCGATGGATATGGCCACGTGAGAGCGTACGTACAAGCCTGCGTATACGTGTCCGGTCACGAGTCTGACTCTGACTACTATACTACGCCTTGGCGGCCAATATCCACCCTACGGCTTCAACCTGCATATGTACGCTCTCCACATGCGTACAGCGCTGTGGCAGACCGTATTCCGTATATGATTTTGGCGCCTAATACGAATTGAATTGATCCAAACAAGAATGATATTTGATATGTAATAATACGGCATTGAGAAGTGAGGTATTTAATTAATAATTAATACAGAAATAGAGTAACTAGTTAGGAAAAATTTCATATATATATATAATTATATATATATATAATTGAATTTTAATAATAATAATAATAATCTATTTTTAAGGTTATGATGGATCAAAATGGTGTATGAGACCTCTCCGTTTAGCTATTTGACTCATAGAGTCATATTTTAAGTTTGATTGTGAAGAAACAATTAGTGATAAAGTTAATGGACAAGTTGTATGCATCGAATAAAGTTGCCTTCATCTCAAACTTGTCTTTTGTAAGATATAATAGCTCAATTCAAACTTGTCTTTTGTAAGATATAATAACTCCTTCATCGTATAAGGTATGACTATCCATGGCATATATCTTTTCCTAACATTGGTGGTTATTCTTCTACACCACAAATAAGTTTATAGTTATGTTACAATTTGCTATCAATGTTGGTGTGATAGCGTGTTAACTCTCATATGTGCAAAACAATGAAGCAATCCCATCATGATAGCTTGAGTGTTTACATATTTCTTCCATAATACATTGAATGGCAAGGTTTAGAATCTTCTACCATTGTATTCGTTCTTCGATGGGTTATCTATTCACCCCATATGCCCCAATCCATTGATCATCAAGCTAAACTAAGAGGCTTTCTAAATTGTTTCCCTAATTGCATGTGTTGTTTTGACTTAGAGGAGGTGCCAAAGGTGGATTTGGAAGTTGAGAAGGATTTTGAGGATGTTTTGATTGTGGACTTGGTGTAGGAGGTGGTGGATTTGTGGTGGTGTAGGAGGTGGTGCTAGTGGACTAGCCAGAACTTTGTAAGTACGTCATTGGGAGGGTCTCAAAATCAAAAAACATCCTAACAATTTTAATTGAGAAAATGGCTACAAACGTAGCCATTCTTGGAAGTCTACTATGCATCATCAAAATCAATAGTCCTTCTCCCTCGTTCTAATATAATCTTTCTTCCTCCCCTCAATTCCTATTCACTGTTCACAACTTTGCTTTCATATCTGGTTTTGGATTTCTAATCTTCTCTTACTATAAGTAATCTCCTTCGTTGATCTTTTATTTCTAACCTCTATAATCCTTGCTTTTTACTTTTTATTTTTCACCATCGATTTAGTTTTCACCCCTCTTATTTAATCCTTCCTCTCATTCTCCTTTTAACCTTCTCCCCACCTTGTTTTTCAATTTCTTCTTAGACCTTCTTTTTGCCTTATACCTAATTTCTTACAACTCCCGTCTCTATTTCTTCCAATTTTTTAATTTCTATTTTAAACCTTCTTTCCACCTTTCATTTAATTTCTACCATTTATAATTTCTAACCCCCTCTTCATCTCCTCTAATTATGTAATTATTTCTTCTATTTTTAACCTAACCCCCACTCTCCTTTTCGTCTTAAATTCTTAATACCCCAAGCCTTTTCTCTTAATCCTTAGTCCCTCCACCCTCTCATTTCATCTTAAATCCTTAACAAACCCCCTACTGTTCAGTTAATTTCTACCTTTTATAATTTCTAACCCTCCCCCCTCTCCATTTCCTCTAATTATTTTATTTAATTCTTATATTTTTAACCTAACCCCCCCACTCTCCTTTTCGTCTTAAATTCTTCCTTATGTTTTTAAAGCTAAAACCCCACTCTCCTTTTCTTCTTAAATTCTTTCTTTTATTTTTAACATAACCCCCACTCTCCTTTTCATCTTAAATTCTTTCTTTTATTTTTAATATAACCCCTATTTATTTCTTATATTTTTAACCTAACCCTCACTCTCCTTTTCGTCTTAAATTCTTCCTTATATTTTTAAAGCTAAACCCCACTCTCCTTTTCTTCTTAAATTATTTCTTTTACTTTTAACATAACCCCCACTCTCCTTTTCGTCTTAAGTTCTTTCTTCTATTTTTAATCTAACCCCCACTCTCCTTTTCGTCTTAAGTTCTTTCTTCTATTTTTAATCTAACCCCATCCCTGCCCACTTTTTTTAATCCCTTTCTATTTATCCTTATTTCCTCCCTTCTCATGCACCTTTTTTTTTTTAGCTTCTTTTCGCTGGTAAATTTATATATTTACCTCTTTGATCATGCCTCTTTTAGTTTTACTTTTTAATATTAATTAATTTATTTTGANTTAATCTAACCCCCACTCTCCTTTTCGTCTTAAGTTCTTTCTTCTATTTTTAATCTAACCCCATCCCTGCCCACTTTTTTAAATCCCTTTCTATTTATCCTTATTTCCTCCCTTCTCATGCACCTTTTTTTTTTTAGCTTCTTTTCGCTGGTAAATTTATATATTTACCTCTTTGATCATGCCTCTTTTAGTTTTACTTTTTAATATTAATTAATTTATTTTGACTTTATACCTCCTAGCCCATTTTTTAAATATTTCAAAATTAGATTAACAATATTCACAATGGCTAATAATTTTGAATCCTATATAATCTATACTAAGGCTTACTCTTTTCTACCATTCTTATAGTTTTATTTGGTTCCATAATGATGGATAGAGTGTCCACTCAAAACAATGGACATTTCAAAACTATTACATAGTTCAATTTCTAGAAGTTTTAAACATTATCAAGTACATCTAAGTTTCCATGCACTTCGTCTCCTTTTTTATAGTAGTATTTCATGTCATAACTTAACCCCATTTGAAAAAGTGATCACAAAATGAAACCTTGATTTAAAAGTTTGACATAAGCTTCAGATATACAATCCAAGTTTCACCAAATGAAGGTTTATTTGCAACATAAAAAAAAAATACAATGTTATAAGGTTGGCTAAAGGATTCAACACAAAGGAGGATTCCATATCATTTACAAGGGCCTCTAAGTATCATTGTTGATAACTTGACCAAGGCAAGCACCTAGTCTTCCTTGAGTTTTACATAGATTATGGAAGCATTGGAACATGATGGCAATCAAACATGATGGAGGTAAAGAGTTCAAATTTTGTGACCTAGCCTAGCACATAGGGAATCATATCCTAGCAATTATCTCACCTAGAGAGATTGCTCCACAGGCCTAACAACCCGCTTCTTTAGCCCAAACCACCAAGGATTTACAAGGTAACCAACTTCGGCGTCCACTCCATCAAAGGTACAGATGATGGGTGGAAATAATAATTGGGAAAGAATGATGGATGAATGATGGAATTACACTAATTCCCAACAATGTATATGCATGTGCCCTTTTTGACACTTGGATCTCAAGGAACTAACTTGTTCCCCACTTGGTAATTTGTTTCTTCACTTAGGAAATTCAGATAAAAACAATACATCAGACTTTAGAACTTAGGAATAATATTTTTTTATTCCTTGTCTTAAGCCCCCTTGACTTAGCCCCTTTTCTTAAGTCCTAGCTCCCTTTCCCTCTCGTGGAGTCCCAGCCCCCCATACTCTTTCGTCTGACTTGGTCTATAGTAGTGACATATTTTATTAACAAAATTGAGTGTGATTATATATTATATTTGTTAGGCTCGCTATCCTTTCAAATCATAGGCTCCATGGTCTAAATCACACAGACACTCTGGCCTCAAAACACATATATATACAAAGGCACTCTAGCCCGAAACATCTTGTCTCACCAACCTATAAAGTATATGTACATTTACAATTGGGGTTTGTCCTAGGGGTATTACAAGATCAAACATCAATATTTAATTAATGTGAGTGAGTGGGGCCTTGAAGGTAACCAATGATTTATCCAAATAAGGTCTGAGGTGCTTATGCTCATGTGTTGTTCAAATAGTGTTCCTCCATAAAGTATGAATCTTTGACACTAGATTGAGATATCTGATAACATAGAAGAAAACTAATGTTTTGTCCCATGCACCAAGAGTCAGTCTCCATTATTCCAAAACATTGTGGTCCATATCATTGAAATAAGTGGGATGTTAGAAATAAGTGTCTACTTCTGAGAAAAAATTGTTATGTGCAATTTGTAGGAAATGGTTCTCAAAGAGAAGATTCAACTAGGAAAAGCAAAAGAATGATTCAAATAAAATAAGTAGAATTGAAATGAAACAAATATGAAATAAGAAGAAACCAAGTAAATACTAAAAAGTTAGAAATGGAAGATAGCAAACCAAATTATTTATGTACAAGTTAGTTTTCTAGGAATAACTAACTGAAGTGTATTTTGAATGCTTGGCCATTGACATGAAGGAGGTATACTTCCCCTTCAAGGTTTTGTAGTCTATACGTGCCTAGGACGAGATTTTCCATCACCAAGGACCTAACCACAATTGTTGGAATTTGGAATGTTTACCTTTGTCTTCATGTGGCTTATCTCATTTTAAAACCAAATCTCCCACTTGAAATTCCTTGTCTCCAGGAGACTTTTTATTGAACCATATTTCGATAGTCTATTGGTGAACACAAACTCTCTTCTTTGCTTTCTCTCTCTCTTCTTCTAATTTACGTAGAGTATCAACTCTTCTTTGGATGATTGGGTAATTCTACCCTCACAATTCCTGAAATAATTGAGGGGAAGGAAAGAAGATATTTGGGGGAAGGATGGATTCTTTCCCATAAAAATAAAGTAAGGGGATGTCTCTATATAGGCTCTAGGAGTTACTCTGCTTGGCCAAAGAGAATTTGATAAATCATTGTTCCAGTTCCTCTGATGGTAAAATATGGTTTGCTTAAAGATGTGGATCAAGTTCTTGTTAGTGGACTCAACCACACCATTTCCCTGGGGATAATAGTAAGTTGCATATCTCAAAATGATCCCTTTATCTAAATCAAACTTGATTAATTTCAAGGAGAAAAGCATGTATCATTATAAAAAACAAGAGTAGTTGTCACTCCAAACTTGGAAATCAGATATTGTTCCAAGAAACTTATTATGATCTCCTCATTTACCTTTGTCAGTGGTACAAATTCGGTCCATCACATGAAATAATCATTAGTGGTTAGGATGTATGTATGTTTCTTTGAAGAGTGAGGGTTAATCTCTCCAATGATATCTAGTCCCCATTATTCAAATGGTTCTTCAACAATCACAGGCTATAAAGGGTTTGAGGGTTTATTTTCACATCTAACACACTTCTAGTAAATTTTTCATTTCCTAGCATAGGTATGTGCATCCTTGAAAACAATAGGGTAGTAATAACCAACTCTCAAAATTTTGGGTGTTGTGGTTTCTCCAGCAAAACGTCCTTATAATTGTTGGAGTACATGCACATTTTCCTACTATTTATATAAGATATTTTATTATCCAGTGGCTACCTATATGTAATACCACGGGAAAATACTATGGTTTTCCAAAAACATGGGAGCATAAGCCACCATTAGGTAAATTCCTATTTTCTAGGAGGAAGAGCGCTTCATTCCTTGTTTTTCGGAGATAATTCTTATTTCATGGCTAGAGAGTGCACTTGAGTGAGAATATTATTCTCCTAGATAAGTGCACACTTCTCCTTAAGTGTTTAGTTCTATTATTAATCACAGAGCCCAATTATACATTCTTGAGTTGCATGCATGAGTTCTCACTTGTGCATGGCTAACTCCATTTATGGCTAGTTAACTAATACTAAGAGGGAGTTTATTTTTTCTATTACATGTGCATGCACTAGAATCTCAACCTAATGCGCATTACTCCTCTCTCATAGAAAGTCTTGTAAATATGTACTCATGAAATTCAATTTAATATGAATAATACAATTATTATTACTATTTCTCTCAATCTAGCTTCTCTCTCTCTCTAGTTCTTTTTGCAAGCTTTGTGTGAATTTTCTCTAGCTAGGTTCTCTATGAAAGGTTTCAGGGTTTTCACCCAAAGAATAAAAATAATTGTATTATTCATATTAAATTGAATTTCATTGGTACATATATATAATACTCTCTAGGAGAGAGGAGTAATGCACACTAGATTGAGATTCTAGTGCATGCACATGTAATAGCAAAAATAAACTCCCTCTTAGTATCAATTAACTAGCCATAAATGGAATTAGCTAGTCATAAATGGACTTATCCATGCACAAGTGAGAACTCATGCATGTATAACTGGACTTCGTGACTAATAATAGAAATAAATACTTATGTAGAAGTGCACACTTATATGGGGGGATAATATTCTCACTCAAGTGTGCTCTCTAGCCATATAATATGAATTATCTCCTAAAAAAAAGAATGAAGCGCTCTTCCTCCAAGAAAATAGGAATTTACCTAATGGTGGTTTATGCTCCCATGGTTTTGCAAAACCATGGTATTTTCCCATGGTATTACATATAGGTAGCCACCAACTAAAAATTGTTGGATTACTAAGAGGGGGGGTGAATTAGTAATAGAGAAATCTAATCCATAAGATGCAAGTGTTATATCAATGTAGAATTATCATCCAATAGTTGTAGAGTAAATAAACAATGAACAAATGAGCAATCATACACATACATAGTACACCAGTGTTTTTACGTGGAAACCCAAAGCGGGAGAAAACCACATAATGCTTTTTCTTATATGTCTTTAAGAATTACATTCATTGGAAGCACCAACTTCCTTTGTTTTCCAGATGCAACTGGAAGGAGGCTCCAATCCCCTAGTTTCTCAGGCTACAACCGAAGGGAATCTCCAACTCCCCAATTCTCTAGCTACAACTAGAAGGAGGCTACAACCCCCTATGTTCTTTGGATACAATAGGAAGGTGGCTACAACCACCTGTCCTTGCCCCATCCAACTGCCCTGACGTAGAAGTAGAATGATGAAACCATTGTCACACTATCACTATGAGATATACCACTGTAACAACCTGCACCACTAACCTGCAACCAACCAACCTATAATCAACCTGTACCATAAACAAGTGCATCAACCATGCGCCAACCTGTACATCAACCTGTACCATCAACGAGTGCATCAACCATGCACCAAATATGTACCAATCATGCATCAAATACACATAAACTATGAATCATCAAGATGTACCAACATCATCAACTATACACCTCATGTATGTGCCAACTCATCAACTACTTGTCTCAA